>JAECUM010003725.1:0-163707 GCA_016617855.1 Megalonaias nervosa | reverse complement strand
AAGAAAACAAAGTAATTGAATTTATGCTGTATTTCAAAATAAATACACAACTGTAGATTCATTGATGTCCCACCCAGTCACATTATCCTGAGAACAGGCCAGTCAGTCCTAACACTAACCTCTTAATGCTGAGAGCCTAGAGAGGCAGCTGTTAGTACCATTTTTATAAGTCTTTGGTATGACTCGACGGGGGATCGAACCCACGATCTCCCACATCCAAGGCAGACGCTATAACCATTAGGCCACTGGAGCAGTTATTTATTTATTTCTCAAGTGAACCAGGCTTCTCATGCCTGTTCCATTTTAAGATCAAACTAACATGTCATTCTGGTTGACCTGTCTTCATGTTTGTCGGCACGTTAATATGGGATGAATACAAATTAATGCTAACATAAAAGAACCCCCAAAAATCATATACCTGTTTTTTCCTTGTCAAAATTTCTTATATATGTGGCATGTACTCAACCACAACATGTCAAAGCATATGAATATACCGTATTTTATGTAATTTTTCGTACACAAAAAAAATAATTATTAATTTCATTGTATGAAAAATTATATGTAAAATAAATAATTATCATTTGATGGTACTGACCGTGTACGAAAAATAAAGGGATCGTACCAAAACAAGTTCTACGGTACACAAGCTACTTGACAATCTAACGGTACAAACGTAGAAAGTAAACGTATATTTTCTGTCTCATTCTGCTCTCAATTCAAGAATCTAATTACAATAAAAAGTACTGTTGTTATTAGTGAACGAGAGAGAAAGAGAGAGAGAGAGGATTATGTCTCAGTGTGCAAGCTTGTCTGCATTTAGAACAAATGTAGCTGTTATGTTGTGTAATATAGGCAAAATGATCAAGATGGTTTGAACATGTGTAAGTTATGGGTATTATTTATTGGCAATTGTACGCAACGATACAACCCCACATCGTCAAGAAATTAAGTGCAAGTTGTATTTTTACCGCAACAATAATCTCATTATCAAATTGCAATAAAAAATAAAGAACTTGAAATCAACGTTTAAGTTAATGTGCGTGAGTATGCACGCGCATGCGTGTGTGTGCACGCGCGCCAGAGAGATCGATCAAACAATTTTTTCAGTGTACAAAACCGTATTTATTCAGTGTAGTTGTGATTTGTAGCTTTTGCAAAGAGAAAAAAAGACTATTTTCAGTTACCTGATGAGTGGGATAATCCTCATGTATTACGACCCTACTATATTCCATTAGGAATAAACACCGCTAAATCAACAGTTCATTCTTGTTTTAATTACGATGTACATTGTCACAACAACCACATGGCTATGCAGTTATTTACACGGTAATTAAACATTCTTAGGGCTTTGGTTATTCCAGTTGAAACCAGACTGAGGGCATGAATCGACTGAAGAGGTCAAATCAGCGTGGCTGCCAGTAGGGAAATGAGGCTCTCTTTAGGGAAATGAAAGTCTGTCAATATGCTATTGAAGCCGTTGTCCATATAGCAGATGTTATAAGGACAAGCGATCATATGCATTACTTGTTACTCGAACTCACCAATAAAGATAATAGTGAGGTATATCATAGAATAGATTTGCAATAAAATGTTAATTATATCCAAGTCAAAACAGAACAAGCACTTAAAAGGTAGTATATGTATATATACGAATCGATTTAACGGAGTCCGTGACTTTCAAATTTACGATGGAAAATGACAAGGTTTTTATATTTTATGTTTGTATGACTAATGAAACAATAAGACTAGTTGACCAATGGTCTGTGGTCTTCACTTTAGCATGTACTGAGATGTAATTTTTGTTGGATAAGACAACATCAAAGGGCTTCCGAACTCGTTTTAAAATGCACGTGGTGTTTTGTTACGGTGACGGACTTAATAAGGAGAACTAATTAACGATAATATTTAAAGGTATGGTCTGTGAAGTCCTTTGTTCATTTGTTAATAAACACCAGTAGATATTGTAATGACAATAAGAGTTTATGCACATGGGCGCCCGCAGGATCTTTTACAAAAATGGGGGGGGGCAGTCAGTCACGGCCGGGAGAGTTAGTATAGTAGGCAGTCTGAAACTAAAGCTAATATTTACTAAGCGTTTTGGACAGAATCTTGTGACATATTTTCAGCTTCATTTGCATGATTAAATATAGATATTGCAGTATGATATCCAGGGGGGTCACGTGACCCCCCCCTTGACCAATGCTGTGGGCGCCCATGCGTATGCATCAATCATTATATTTTCTCACCAACAATTAATCATTAATTTTTGTAAAAACAAAATGGGAATATGGTATTTTCGATCTTTTTTGCAAACGTAAATCTTCTTAGTGGAAATTTTATGTCTGATAATTTAATGAATTTTTCAAAGAATACAAAATGATATGTATGAAAAATTATGATACATTTAAATAATTATTATTTTGATAACTGGATTGTGTACAAAAAATTAAAGGGTACGAAAAAATACATGAAATACGGTAAGTATAAGGATGAATGAATAAAATTGACAAATACAGCTACCAGTAATGCCTCTTTAAGCTGAACAGGATACTTACATCATAGTCATATCCATCTACAAGGGTCATTCTGAACATGCAAAACAAGGCGTCATTAAACGTTTCCATGCCACCAACTGTCACTTCTGTACGATTTGGATTTTCAGCTTGACCTTCAGGAAACTTTGTGCCACCGAATATCATCCAAAATGCAGAGACTGAAAAAGAATGAAGTCCTCTAAAATTCTGAAGTAACAACTTGAAATTGCAAAGTAATTAAGTTGCATAGTTGTACCATATATCCCTGCATGTAACATGCATCAAAAGGCTGATCACATACTAGAAATTTTTCTACATTATCATGATTTTTCACCAGTGTTGTGGAAATACAGGCAGATAATCAAACAGTGAAGATATTTTAATGTACAAACATGCATTGTTAAACTTTATATTTGAAATCATGCAATATATATAGCTTAATTTTATTTTCATTATTTTTTGTAATCTAAAATACTGCATGCAGAGAAATTAACTATGGAAAAAATATCACACAAATTGCAAATATCTTGATTAGTCTATGCCATTTCTATTAAATTTCTTACAGAGGTTTTAGAAATGTGAATCATTCTCCTTAAATGCAAACAAAAGCCCGCATCAAGCTACAAACAACAGAAACCAAGATCTGCATACTATACAATTACACAGCTGGCAGATCAGGGTCTACTCATTCTACATGTATATTTCAAGCAAACAGTATAGACCCCAATCTGTCAACATACTATGTGAAAGCAGATTGGAATATTCTTTTTATAGTTGCAAAAAATAACTAATTTTGGAAGGACGTATAATTTTTATGCATAAACAATGTATGTTCATTATGTAACATTGCAGCAAATAACTGACTGACAAAGTACTTTTTAAATACATGTACAATGTTGCATTCAGTTTATAATATAATTTAAAATTTTCTGATTTTAGTTCCCGAGTTTACCACATTTACCTGATGAAAAGCACATGCTTTATGATAACCCATCCCCAAATTATAAACAAATTTGACAAATTTAATTAAAAAGAAGTCTTTGTCTTATATAACACATCACCCATACTGTTTTTAAAAATTTAAAACACTCCCCACTCCACAACCCACACCCAGGCTTACCATACAAAAAATGAATTTAGTTTGGTTTACATTAGTTTGTCACTTTAAAACATGAACTATGACAAACCTTCAGCAGTAATCAGATCATACAGTTTCTAAATTCAAATGTTTGCCAGTTAAACAAACAGATTTTGAACAAAATGGTGAATTTTGATGATTCCAAGTATTTTCCAAATATTCCCTTACAAAAATTTAACTTATATAATCCTGTACAACTGTTTATCTTATGTGACATACCTATTTAATCCTGTATGACAGTTTTTCTTATGTGACACTGTTTTAACCCTGAATGACTGTTTATCTTACATGACACGCCTATTTAATCCTGTGTGACTGTTTTTCTTAAATGTATTTCCTATTAAACCCTGAATGACTGTTGGTCTTACATGACACGCCTATTTAATCCTGTGTGACTGTTTTTCTTAAATGTATTTCCTTTTAAACCCTGTATAATTGTTTATCTTACATTACAAACCTATTTAACCCTTTATGAGTGTTTGTCTTATGTGACATGCCTATATCAAGAGTCTTTATGAAAAAATGAAAAACATTGAAGGTCAAGGTCTGAGGATTAATGACTTTATTAAGTCTTTTTATGCCAAATTGTTTAAAGAATTAGGAAGATATTACATTTTATGTTTCCACAAATGGACTGTTATTTGACTTTGAGGCAAGATGAACAATATAAAGGTGACAAAACATACCTACAAATGGGGTAGCCAAAAGGGTCAAAGTTCAAAATCACTGGGGTCATTTGATAAATATTATCCCACCTGCAGTGACATTTGTTACAGGCAATACAAATTAATACAGATTTTCTTGATTCATCTGCAACAACACCTCTTACATTCAATTCCCTTGCTATTAAATTACACTCTGTTGGACTTTTTCTGGAATGAAATTGCTTTTTTTTGGACAATCTGAGATGAATAAAATGCAAAACACTTCTTTCATAGAACTGTTTGTAAGTAATTCAAGAGTAATTAAGTTTGCAAATGTTATTGCAAGAAATGAAGATCATAAATGATTTGGTTAATGTTCAAATAATGGCTCACCCCTCTTGTTCACACATACATACATACATACATAAATACATACATACACAGACACACATACATACAGACATTGAAAATCTTACTATTACAGCAAAATGTCTTTGCTGCTCACCATATGGACAGTAGAATACCAAGTACAGGAATCCAATCTTGACTAGATCTCCTAATATCTTGGTCATTATTACAATGAAGGGTCCTATAAAAAAAAAGAAAGGCTTTATCTTAATTATTCTGTCTGTACTGCATTGGTACTAAGGTCTTTCTGAAAGTATAGATGGAAGACAAGTCTTTAGCATCATTTGTGCCGAACGTAGCTGAAAGTTAACATCTACCTTGAACTTTATGCAACTTTCCTTCACAGTCTGCACAGAAAAAAATGCAACGTAAAAGATATAAAATCCAACTTACTATTCCAGTCTGCACAGAAAATATAAATGCAACATAAAAGACACAGAATCCAATTTCACACAAGCTGAAGGCAAATATTAAAATCAAGATACAGTGTTGCATCCAGGAATTTACAAGAAAGGGAAGAAAATCATCCTCACCCCCATTCATAACTTACTATTTCTGAGTAAATAGTCTTCTATTCTCTCTCCCCGTCCAGCATTTGATAGTTTCCCCTTAATCAAAGAATTCTGATGCATCCCTTCTAACTGAGTAAGCATTTAGCTGGTTAAGTCTAACTGGGTCTTGCCTGTTTCTTGAGTCTGTATGTGCATTGTATCATTCTCAGTTTCCACAGTAACATGAACATTACCTCTGCATTATCTGCCAGGTTGATCTGCTTTAACAGCAATCCCTGCCCAGTTCTATTAAGTTCAAGTGCAGCATTTCTAGCCAGTGGATTTGCATCTGATGTTACTGAGAGGAAAGTTATATCCTCCCCATTGTGAGTATTCCACTGGAAACAATCAGTTATCCACTTCATTTAATATATTATAACACATGATTATTGATATGCCCCAGCCATGTGATATAATGCACATAAATTGGCTAACTTTTAGGTAAGCCCAGTTCTGAAGATAAACCAATGCTGAAGGGTACTGGATTACAGAAAGGAGATTTGTATACTTAGATACAAAAGATAAAACTATTTGAATTTACTTCATTTTTATTGTAATTATCCTGCACCAATATATAAAACATGTGGGAATATTATTTCTTTTACATGACTCCTCCCCTTTTAAACTTGTATTCTTGCATATTAGTTGCTCACAGAATGGTCATGGGGAAATCCCAAAGTTGTGTAGCCTGGATGCAACACTGAAGATACAAGGATGTTTATAGACACTGTATGATATACAGAACCTGAGTTAATGAAGATAGCCAGGTCTCACTTTCATAACACACTCAATGTGAGTACAGACTCAACTCAAAATTTCATCCCTCTGTAAAATTTCTATAAATTAAATATTAGATCAGCATCTCAGCGTTAAGTCCCAAAGTACATAGTTATTTTCAAAATGTAGGTTTAATATAAGTATCATATCATAGTCTATATATTATTTGCACACTGAACTTGATAAATGTTGAGTAACTGTTGAGATGTTGTATAAAAGCTTGTTTAGCAGTGGGGAGAAGTGTTCTCTCCATTTTCAAGCTTCTGCTTGCTGTCACATAGAATCTTATCTGCCAAATCTTCAACAGAGCTAAATGATGATCCAGAAAATGGCCTGCATAAGTTCCTAAAATTAAGAAATGCTCTCCTGATGCAGCCTCTACTTAAGGTCTCTTCTGCTTATGCAGCTTTGCTATCAGCCCAATATATTCCACTGCTGTTTTTTTTTTCTAGATCTTGCCAAGACTCTGATAGGTTGCTGAAATGCTCGGAGTCTGGCAGATAACTTTAGACTCTATGACTTCCAGTGTTTTATTTGAAATCCAGTCTTTTTGAAACTCTTTGCTAGACATAGATGTAGTTTGGTGATGTTGTTCATTGCATGATAGAAACACTCCCTGAATTTCCCTGGTTGATGGTCAGAGTTGAATTCACATCACATGAGTCAAAGTCCCAGCAAATTTAAGACTGACTTCCACTTGCCTTTTACAAGGATGTAATCATTGTCCATGTTTGTCTGACCATCATTTCAAAGCCATGAATTATGACGGATGTCTAGTCATCTGAACTAGGAGCCACAAATTCTCAGGTTGTTCCCCAAACAGAATTCTAGCAGTCTATCAGTGTTGTCATTTTGGTACTCAACTTGCTTTTGGTCCAACCACATGCAGTACTGGAATTTGTGTTGTTCTGGAGACTGCATTAAAGTCCCAGAGGTATACAACAAGGCTGTTTCATTTACTTCATGCATTGTGACCTTCACTGTCAGATAAAAAATGTTTTTCTCCACAACAGGGACTTCCTTAGTTGGGTTATACACCATGATCTCCATCAAGTTTCCAACTACTCCTGGCTGCTAAATAGGCCAAGTGGTGGCACCCCATACCAGGAGCTTAAAGATGCTGCTAATCTAGCTGCAACAGCCCACAGTGTAACTCTTGATCCACAAACATGTCGATTAGCTGCACCACTGAAAGAACTGAAATTGCTGGAAACCAGTGGTGAAGATTGCATAGTGTGGATGACCAAGTTTTTCTCTTTCTGTGTGGGCCCTGATTATGCTGATGACATCACTCTACTGAGTTGCTACAGATCTTATTGCTTAGCTTGGACATCATGCAAGGAGAATAAAATATATTTGGCTTCAAGATCAACTGGAGTAAGACCAAAATAAAATCCAAATGATCAGTCAACAAGCCATTATGTCAGCAAAAGCAGCACAGAGGCATGAAGCTGAGATACTGGACTCACTTAGATACCTCGACTGCTCACTCCACAACTCAGGCAGCAGTAAACCAGAGATTAGCATTGAAATCACTCATGACGACATGAAAACCATGGATAGATACATCTGGTGCTCAAAGATCAGCCTTGTTACAAAGATCCAGTTGCATAACATAATGCATTCTACTAGTCTTGCTGTATGGTGTGGACACATAGATGCTTACGGCAGCAATGGCTAAAATGATAACTGTCTTTGACCAATGGTATCTCCACAGCATCCCCCATGTCATATGCACCCAACATATCATGAATGCAGAAATCAAAGACAGATGAAAGAACCACTGGTAACAGATTCCTTCAGGTCTCAATGCCTGCAGCTCTTTGGCCACATTGCTACAGCACCTCCTGATATAGATCACATCAAAACACTCAAAGCTTTAATTGAAAAACCAGCACAGGGGCAAAATTGCTTAATGGGAGGACTAACAAGCACCTGACAACTAATGGTGGAGAAGAACCCCAATGAGTTCAACATTGGATTGTACACTGGACAGCAAATGGAACAAGATCTCATCTACTGGCACAAAATGGCATCTGCTGCTTCAGGTGGTATGCTGCTGCTGCTGTTAGTGATGATGATAAAAGTAACGACTTGGGCCAGTAGTCTTGAAGCTGCATGTTTACAAAAAATGAACTCCTGCTCAACATTCAAACCTGCAAATATGAAATCTCTACTTATAGTTTCTAAATATCACTGAAATTTACTACATATGTGTCAATACCAAAGATTAAATATTCAAGAAATTTTCCTAATTCTGGCACTAACGGGAATAAAGTTCAAGGCCCAACTGCTGTCCTTGGACTTTCCAGAAAATCTTGGGAGCCCCCTCGTCACCAGGAAATCTCTTGATATTCTGGTTTGCAAAGTAAAACCCTGATAAAGTTATACAAGACTGAAACTCTTTTTTAATTCTGAGCTTGAGTACAAATTTTGTGCTCAAGATATTTCTTGACTGGGGTGAAGTAAAGGAGGTCATAAAACTTTCAAGACTTTAAAGCATTTACTTAAACTTCAAGATTAAATATCTCTGGAGCTATTATTTATACAATTGAGACTGACTATAACAAAGTTTCTGAAGAGCCATATAGTGTACAGTGTAATAAGTGAGGTTGCCTTTATATAGAGGAACTTATAAAAACTAAATTTATTTTTAAAAAATGGTCTTAATGATCTCAACCATGTTAAGTGAATATCCTACACAGAGGTACTTTTTAGTAAGAGACCAATTAACTGAGATGCTTTTCGGTGAGTTGCCACTGTTCTGGGGTATTTTACAGTGATATCCTATTGTAATAAAGTACTTTATAATGAGAGGCCAATAAACTGTGGTACTTTATAGAGAGGGACCATTGTACTGTGGTTGTTGTTGTTGTTGTTGTTGTTGTGGGGCTTAACGCCATTTTTCAGCACACGATAGGCTATACATGGCGGCCAGTATTAATGGTGGAGGAAGAAACCGGGAAATCCGCAGAAAGAACCACCGACCCACAAGAAGCTACTGGCAAGCTTTCTCACATATCCACATTTACCGAATCTTAGACTCGAACCAACGCAGACAGAGGTGAGATGGCAGTGATCCGTAACGGACAGCGCTTTAGACCACTCGGCCACTCGGGGCCCCTGTACTGTGGTACTTTATAGTGAGGGACCAATGTACTCAATAACTTTATAGTTAGGGATCACTGCATTTGGGTCCTTTTTAGTGAAGGAACACTATAATATGGTACTTTATAGTGAGGGACTACTGTACTGTGACACATTATAGAGAGAGACTAATGTACTGTGGTACTTTATAGTGAGGGAACAATATAATGAAGAGTTCCATAGTGAGGGACCACTGCACTTGGGTAGTATCATAGTGAAGGAATACTATAATTGTGTACTTTATGTTGAGAGACTATTTGTACTGTGGACCTGATAGTGAGGCACTCATGTAAAGAAAAGGTTTCTAGTGAGGGATCATTGTACTTGAGTACTTCAGTGTGAAAAAACACTATAAAAATGTCCTATATTGAGGGACCACTATAATGTTGGATTTTATAGAGATGGACCATTATACTGTGGTACTTTATTGTCAGGAAACAATGTACTCAAGAGCTCTATAGTTAGGGACCACTGTGCTTGGGTACTTGATAGTGAAGGAACACTATAATGTTGTAATTTATAGTGAGGAACTACTGTACTGTGGTACTTTAAGGAGAGGGACTAACATACCATGGTAATTTATAGTGAAGAAACTATACTAAGAAGTTTTATTGTGAGGGACCACTACACTTGGGTACTTTATAAAGAAGATATACTATAATTTTGTACTTTATAGTGAGGGACTACTGTACTGTAGTACCTTATAGTGGGGCACTCATAAACGGGAAAGTTTTAGAGTGAGGAAACACTGCACTTGGGTACTTTATAGTGAAAGAACACTAATTTTGTACTTTATAGTGATGGACCACTATAATGTTGAACTTTATAGAGATGGACAATATACTGTGATACTTCATTGTGAGGAACCAATGTACTATGGTACTTAACAGTGAGAGACCACTGTAATTGTATGAATCTTCAGCTCAAACAGGGGCCCCGAGTGGCCGAGTGGTCTAAAGCGCTGATCGTTACGGATCACTGCCATCTCACCTCTGTCTGCGTGGGTTCGAGTCCAGACTCGGCTAACGTGGGTACGTGAGAAAGCCTGCCAGTAGCTTCTCGTGGGTCGGTGGTTCTTCCCGGGGTTTTCCAGGGTTCTTCCTCCACCATTAATACTGGCCGCCATGTATAGCCTATCTTGTGCTGAAAAATGGCGTTAAACCCTATAACAACAACAACAACAACAGCTCAAACAACTCTGTGCCCATAAAATACTGCATTTTCACATGTTTCTTTTAAAACATCATTTTAAATGCAATTGTGACTGACTGGGTCTACTATTTTTCTCCAACTCATGAATAGCAGATAAAAAGGATGAAACATATTATAGATGAATTTAAACATTTTCATGTCGAACATGGATATTTAACAAAGGTCTGTTTAAGTTTCGAATCATTCAGTGACAAACTGGCCTAAACCTAAACCCACAGACATTTTCATTATGCTTGTATTATTTTGGTGATCACAGCTAAACACATATATATGAATATTAGAAGATGATTCCATAGTGATGTAAAGGTTTTGAAGTATTTGTAATGCAGTTTCATTACTAGTAATTATTTTAAGCTATATCCAATAGCACTGCTTGGCAAATATATTTCATTATCAATATTAATTTTATGGACAAAATGTAGGAAGATCTTTCCATGATCTAGATCCCAAGCTGCATATTTCTGTACTTTGTACTTACAAAAAAATCATTTGGGGATCTGAATTGATAAACCAAAACAAAATGTACGTAAATCTTTGCTCTTTATCATGTTTTATTATGTATATTTAATTTGTATTGTTTGTTTGGATTTTTTTATTTATTATATGCTATAGGTTATGTAAAATTGTATTTTGTACCTGACCTTGTCCAAAACTTAAGTTCATTGTCCACCTGACCAAAATGATTGATTTATTTTATTTCATAAACAACACACACATTCAGTAGCTAATAATTTTCTATGAGTGTGGGTTTACTATCAGGATCATTATCAAGATTTATCTTGATCTGAATGGAGGTCATCATGTTTACCATGTTCTTTATTATAACTTTAGTAACAACCCTGTAATTATAACTAAGATTTTCTAGAAATAAAGTTTTGACCCTCATCCAGGTTATTCTTTTGTGTCTTAGTTGTTTTATATAATCTTATTTACTGGAAACATTTTTTATTCCTGTGATAACATCGGGGCAGTAATCATTTATATTGTTGTATTCAGATTTGGTGAAATTATTTATTATTCTCTGGAAATACAATATGCTCTATAATATTCTTGGACAGAGACATTAACTGGCAATTATAGTGAATTCAAACAAGGAAATTTTGGATTACATTACTCTGATTCAACAAAAGACTGTTGGCACATTATTATAATTCAGGAATTTGGTACATTAGTACATTAGAGACTACAGACCGCTATAAGCACATCAACACTTTCAGCATTGAAAATTATTTGGAATTCCACTAAAGTTTATTCAGAACTTTATTCATTAGGACTTGTTTAAGTAATTCTACGATTATTTGGGATTAATTCTTAATACTGTTTCACGTTGTATTCCAGAGAAATAAATTATTTGTTGAATTCTGCAAAACTTGTTGGTTTGTGCTCTTTTCTACTACTCATTTTAAGACCACAGGGTCGTAATAGTTTAGTTTCTAAATTTTACTGATCAAGAAAGCTGATAATGTGGAGCATTTATAATAAGCTAATTAACCTCAAAACTTTACCCAAAAATGATTTTTCTGTATGCATTGGGTAGTAATGGGGGTAAAATATGGTGCTTAAATTGGAAGATTTGGGTAAGAAAAACTGAAAAATTTGAAGCAACATGTCCTTGCATTTTCAGCAAACTGAAAATCCTTCACCATTTAAATTTTCGTACCAAGAAATTTAAATGCTCTGACTGCTTTCATTAATCTGACCCAAAGAAGTATGATGTTGACTGCCATGATCCGGATGTGGGCTCGGGCTAGTGCATCTGAGTGGGAAATAATGTCCGCAATGTGGGTACCCAAGGATGTTAATAGGAAGATGTAACAGATCCAGTCAAATATATTCCTGCAAAAAAAAAATCAATAAAAGGTCAGAATTTGCACATATGTACTGCAAAATCAGTAGTTTCCACGTCATGGGCATCAGGGGAAAAGTAAATTTATATAAGTATTCAGTTTCTGGATGTGTCTCTCATAGACACATTATTTATGGCAGAGTCACTTAATTTTGTGTGTTCAAATCTGTGGTCCGTAGCAACTATGAAATCCATGAAAAATGATAATATATGAATAAAATTCAACAGTTATGCAGTATTTAAAGAAAAAACACAGGTTTGAAACTCAGTTTAAATGGGTAATGGCCTTAGTGAAAATTTATTTACAAGTAATATAGACACAATTAACCAGCATGTGTGTTTGTGTTTTTGGATTTTTAAGGTAGCTTTAACAACTTGAGTCATATCGGTATGATGTCTGCAGTGTGGCATTTTATAGTGATGTCTAGCACTGGGGTATCATGCTGCATCATGTCCCACCCCAGTTACATTATAAAAAAGCCAAATAAAATAAATATTGATGGATGGTTGAAATACATGGTGAGATGATAACAGGGTCATACCAAGAATAATTTAAAATAAATTTTCTGTTGCCTCTGTCATTCCGATCTGTTCTTAACTAAACGAATTCTGACTGCTCACAGTACTTGCTGTATGACAGTGGCTTCCAGGGAATCAAAGTGTATTGGCATGAGAAAAATTTATCAATACCCTTTTTGTTGCCCCACCCAACAATATCTTATGTATTCCACTTGCTCACAGAGTCTAACTAGTATAGTGAATTTGGTCCACTCACAACACTGAATCTGAAAACTTCAAAAGTACGTTTGGGCTTATTTGCTTTAGCTGTTATATTTAAAGTAAGATATATACAGAAATAGCACAAGCATTAATAAAAGGTGCTAAATTACCATACATTCATTTATTTCCATGAGTATCAAATTTTGTCGCTTTGCCAAAAAAAAGTAGTATGGGCGGGAGAGGTAAAACTAATTTTAATTATGTAATACTTGTATTATTTACAATGCAGTCATCTTTCCTGGCATTAGTCCCCAGTCCAAACTGAATTCTTCCTCAAATGAGTACTTGTAGGCCAAAACCAAAATATACATAGTCCAATTCCATTGCTTAAGCCACTTTCGTCATTCAGAATATTGTCCTTCTTGACTTGGACTAAGACTGATGGGAAGGCAGAGTGAGGAGGGAGGAGTAAATTTAGTAATAATAACCGGTAAGTATAATGCAGTTAAAATTAGTTTTACCCTCCCACCACCACCAAAAGGAGCTGCATATTAATAGCAGTAATACATTATTAAATTGCTAACTATACCAGCCTAGAAGGACACTAAAGATCTCATGACTAGTTGTATGAGTGAACCTACTGTTTCCAGCAAGGTGTTGTACTGCAAACTGAAAATGGCTTTTTCACAACTTCCTGGAATGACACAATAGGGCCAAATGCACTGATACCTTCTCTCTGGTATAAGAGTGCAAGAAGGCAAACAAAAGAGAAGGTGGGAGAGACCGCAAGAATGTGATTTTCATGATATCATCTACAGCAAAATGATTAAGACAGGTCCAAGATGAAACAAGAGCCCTAACTCATGGGCTTTGATTCTCATGAAAGATCTCTCAGTGAGAGATGGATAAATTGTTTTGATGGAATAATCAACCTAGAAATGGTGGCTGCTAATATATCAGAGGTACATTTGACAGGGAGAAAAGTCATTTGTGACCATTTCTTGTCCATTCCGAATTAGCCAAAAGAAATGTAAGGCTCTAACCAGGCAAAAAAGTATATCGATCATCCTTAACAAAGATGTGACTGAGACTAGGAACTTCATTTGGTTTAGAGGCTACCAAAGGTATCATATCTGGTTCTTTGCCAGAAAGCTGGAGTGGCAAAGAAAGACAGAATCATAGTTACCACTGTATTGAATGCAATCCTCTTCCACCAATAAGGCAAGAGTTCAATCCCTTCCAGCTGATGCTAAAGAGAAGGAAGACTATCTTTAAAACAGAGTTCTCAAAGGATGCCTCAATGAAGGGTTCATTATGTTATCATTAATTTAGATAACTACCAAAGAACACAAGAGAGGTCAGGCCTAGGCATTAAAGAGCAATAGATTAGTCTTTGATACTCAAAGTTCTTGATCAGTCCTGAAAGATAAGGGTCCCTATGGTGGAGCCCATGGAGAATTTACAGGTTTTTGGTGGGGACTGAGAAGACTTTTTCTTGAAAAGAGAAGACAATCTACAACAGCAGTCAAAGAGGGCAGATCATGCAATGTGTCCCCTACTGCACCAATTACAGAATACTCTCATCTTAAAACTTGGAGATCAACTGCCTTCTAGCCAGAGCAATACAGTCTGCAACCCTGCTCAAAAACTACCTCTGCACTACAAGTTTTATCCCTCCTCAGCAGTAACTCCTTGGGGGTATCTTTCAGCTCAGACAAGTCTGTTGCTTGCACCAGAAACTGCATTTCCCAGTGCTCAGACAAATGTGTCAATATCAGCTCGATTAGCTCACACAACTGAGACACCAATTTCAGCACCCCTTCCTCCAAGAGATGTGTCTGAAATACAAACCAGAGTCCAACACATGAAATTACAAGCCAGAAAAGATAGGACTCTAATAATTGGCTCCTCAATATTGAAAAGTATAATACCAAGGAGACATCTTAAAACAGATGTACAGACTCTAAGAGGTGCAAAAATCAACAACATCATGGACAGAATAATGAATACTGACCAAATCAAATACAACCAAATTATTATTTTTTTTAGTAGGTGGAAATGATGCCAGTGAAGGTCAATAAATCAAATCAGAACAGATTTTGAAAGTTAATTGTATGCTGCTAGGTATTGCAGCCCAGATACATGTAAAATAATGATATCAGGACTACCTCCTCATGTGGACACCAGGGTGAAAGAAATCAATGATCTGATAATTGACCTAAGTGAAGACTTCAACTTACAGGACATTCCACAATACACATCTTTCTTTCTTCAGAACCAGGATGTCAACCTAAACCTCTACTACAGAGACAAAATTCATATAAGTAGAAAAGGAACCTCTCAACCATTGAGAAATATTAACATGTATGCCGCCATTTTCAGGTACTACAATGAAGAGTACTGTCTCCACTGTGGAGAAACTGGGCATGTAACACAGGTATGCCATCATGGCAAACAGATTGAGTGCTTCAGATGCTATAAATCTGGACACAAACAAAGACTCTGTGAATCAATTTATTATACATACTAGGAAGCTGGCAATGAGGAGAATGCCAATGCTTCATTTATAACAAATCTAAATGTACCTAGTGAGGCTATTGACTCTAACTATTCAAAGGACACCATGGTAAATGCAAAAGTTAACAGATTTTCAGGGTCTGTATATGACTTTGAAGACACTAATATATATGAATGTTTAAATATGGAAATAGGACGTCAGAACGATAAAAGTAGTATGGAGACAATCTCAGTGAGTACCCCATTGCATGATGACATACATATAATTGATATGAAACTAAATACAAAAGGTTTTAACATAGGTCACTTAAATGTACAAGGTATAGTGGAAAAAATAGACCAGATTAAGTTAATCTAGTCTTCCAAGGAAAATAATATACATGTTTTAGGACTCACTGAAACCAAATTAAACACTAACCACAATGATAATCTATTTTCACTGTCAAGGCTACAATAAACCATTATACGGTGACAGAGAGACAGCAGGGGGAGGTCTTGTTGTATACATTAGGGAAGATGTAAATGCAGACAGGCGACCTGACTTGGAGTCACATGAAATTGAGAGTATCTGGCTGTTATTTTCTCAAAATAATGCGAAATCATTTCTAGTTGGTTTCATTTACAGGCCAATTTCCTCCAAAGCAATTTGGAATGATAACTTTTTGAAACAAATGGAAAATATTCTTGCACAGGAGAAAGAAACATATCTGCTAGGCAATATAAATAAGGACCTTCTCAAAACTCAGATAAGGAACAACTGGATCGAATTTACTGAATCATTAGGCCTAGTCCAGCTTGTAAATGAGCCCACAAGGATAACAGAAATATCAAGCACTCTTATTGATCACATTTATACCAACCTACCAGACAATGTGGCTCGTGTAAATGTATTTAAAGTTGGTCTTAGTGACTACTATCCTACTTTTTTGACAAGAAAGGTTAAATTCAAGAGAAGTAAGAAAAATACACACAAAACTATCACTTACAGATCATTCAAAAATTTTAATGAAGAACAATTTCTTGATGACCTATACAGTAGTCCCCCCTCTTGAATGGCCCCCATGACCAGCGGCCACCCACTTCTTACGGCCAGAATCCCTTGGCACTGACAAGTTTTTATTAAAAAGTACCCCTCAAGAATGGCTACCTCTCTAACACAACCAGCGGCCAGCATATTAATACAAAAATGTGAAATGTTCCCCTCACAAGCATCCATTTTTTATTTCAAATGTATCCAGAACCAATAATTAATTCATATCGTGATGTAAGGTAAATAATTAGATTATCTCTATCGTCGATACATGTCTCCCAATGTCAAGTTTCCGTTACTGACAGAAGTGTTGACTAAAGTACATGTAACACTAAGATTAATATTATATCATTGTCTATAAAAGCTGACGTTTACAGGAAATGGGCCCAACAAATGTTATGATAGGAGTTTTGGGCTTGATACATCCGTCGAGTTCTTCTCTTTGATGATTACAACCGGACGTAATTGTCAAGATCATAATGGGGTCAACACAGGCTAAAAATAGATTTTGTGCATTAGCACAAACAGAGAGAAATTAACCTTGAACAAAACAGAGTATCAGACAAAGACCAAAAAATCACGTGACAATACAATTTTCATATATGGAAAACTGCAAAAGTAATTCCTATTCACAAATCTGGTTCTAAGGATGATGCTGATAACTACCAGCCAATCTCAATACTAACAAACTTGTCAAAATTGATTTAAAAACACGTCCATGACTCATTCATGTCATATTTAACCAAATACTTGCTGTTACACCCTGATCAATCAGGCTTTAGACAGAAACATTCATGTGAGACTGCCTTGATCTCCCTAACTGATAAATGGTTTCAAGCACTTGATCAAGGTAGAATAATAGGATCTGTATTTGTAGATTTCAGGAAAGTTTTTGACATGGTGGATCATGAAATCCTTTGGAAGAAGCTGAAAATTTACCAATGTGATGACAGCACAATTAGATGGTTAACTTCATACTTAAGTGAGAGAACACAACATGTTTATATAAATAATGTTCTGTCTAAACCTAGAACAATTAGATATGGAGTACCACAAGGCTCAATTCTAGGTCCATTACTATTTATATTATTTATTAATGACCTACCACTTTTACTAGGGGACATCCGTATCATCTACAGATCTCTATGCAGATTACACAACATTGTCAGACATCCAAAATACAAAGCATGAACTGGAAATTTTTTTACAGGATGCCCTAAACAAACTGGACAACTGGTGCATATGCAATGGCATGGTGGTAGATGCTGGTAAAACAAAAATATTATTTATCTCAACATGGCAAAAAAGAACAAGGATAAAAATTTGCAAATGGTCTGTCATGACAGATGCCTGATACTTGGTGTTTTGGTAGATAACCTATCATGGACTGAACATATGAAACATATCAGTAGAAAAGTTAATTCAAGTTTATGGCTTCTCAGTAGGATAAGACATTTTCTCCATGAAAGGCACAGAAAACTATTTTATAACAGTTACATACAACCCTATTTAGACTACTGTAATACAGTATGGGGTAATTCAAATGATAAAAACAGCACAGCCTTAACATTTTCAAAAAAGGACATTTCGGCTAATATCAATCCAGAAAGAAAGCAAGGAAAATTTAGCTGGTAATTAAAAATATTACCTATTAACAACTGAATCTCATTGAGAAAAGCCAAATTAATGTACTGGATATCCAGTGATAGTGCTCCTGAATATTTACAATCACTATTCCAGTATAGGCTACCTAGTAATGCTCCCCACCTGCGATCCATGTCTACTAAACCGTATAAAATTCCCAAACCAAATGAGGAATGATTTGAAAAAAAGTTTCCAATACTCTGGAACTTTGCTCTGGAATAGTATTCCAGTTTAGATCAGAAATGCCCACTCTATTTCTTTCTTCCAAAACCCAATATATCTAGTGGCTTCAGAGATGCAGCTAAAATAGATAAATTCCTTTGTATGAGGGCCTCAAGGTAGATTAGTTCTAAAGCTAATTGCATTACCCTCTTTAAATAAAGTCATTATTATTATTATTATTATTATTTATTATTATTATTATTATTATTATCTACAAACCAGATGTGGAGATTACTGAATCACAATCTTTGGGGTCACATAGGAACTGTCAGGATGAACCACTGTATATAATTCATGACTCTGTGAAGAATCTGAGAGATTATTCTGAAAGGTAGGATGGCATAGGCATACAGTTGATCCCACTTCAGACTTTAGACTGACATTCACAAACCATGCACTCGGGTCTGAAACTAGAGACACATGTGTTGCAAATAAGTCTACCATTGGCCTCCCCCATAGCTGAAAAGGATTCTCTGCTTCCAATTGCTACAGAGACCATTCTGTGAGGACTGCATACCCCTTCTGGACAGGCTGGTTGCCATCATGTGTCTCTTGCCTGAAATGTGAATGTGGCAAACTCATCCAAAGATGTCCATCTAAGAAGCTTCCAGACTTCCGGGCAAAGAAAAGGGGCACAAGTGCCTCTCTGACATCTGAAGTACATGACAATTGACATACTGTCCTCCCAAAATGACCAGCTTGGAAGGACTACCATCTTTGGCTCACAGGTGAGCACATCCTGTCCAAAAAGCATATACATACAGAAAAGAGCCTGTATCTGGTCTCTTGCAAAAAACATGGGCTGATTTAGCCACCAACCAAGGTAACAAAAGATGGATCCCAACTGAATCTGAGCTAGCAGCAGAAACCAGAGAGGCCTCACATGAAGTGATAGTGTTATCAGATCAACTGCCATATTCAGGGTCCCCAGTAGAAAGAAGTAAAGGTAAGCATACAGGAAGTGTCATTGATCCATCCCAGGATCTGCATGCTGGTGACTTCCTTGAAGTAGGAAGTGCCAATGAATGAATTCCTTGAACCAAGAAGTGCCATTGATGTCTGCCATTATTAGCATGCTGGCAGTATTAGCATGCTGGTGACTTCCTTTAACTGGGAAGTGCTACCAATCCTTCCTGATTCCAGGATGCTGGTGAAATCCTTGAACTGGAATGTGCAGAAGTACCATTGATCCCTCTTGGGGTTCCATTTGAGAAAAGGAGGAGGAGATGGTTTCATTCTTCATGATGCTAGGTGCAACCAGATCTCTGCCAGATCTCACACTTCATCTGACCACACAGAAAGAACATCCACTGATGCAAGTACACTTAACACATGCCAAGCAAGGTGTTCCAAGAAGTCTGTATAACTACATTTGTCAACTTCTTTTGGGTTGATGAAAGGATGAAAGAAAATGGAACAAAACTGAAGAAGGTGATACCTACTTTAACAATCATTATAAATGAGGTGATAAAAATTATGGAAACACTGCTTAACTAATGGGTGGAAACAGATGCAATGGCAGGTATTATGGCAAAAGACACTTTAAACAGCAAATATATTGGAGCGCCCAATCTGAGATGTGTTAATCGCAGAGAGTCCATGGCAAAGAATGAATATATTCTGAACAAAAAAACCAGACTGGATACTATGTTTATTTTCTTGTTCTAAACTTCCACTTACTAATTGGAGGAGGGAATTTATCTTGGGCTGGGCACCAAGCACCAGGAATAGTGAAAGCAATGTGAAAATAATAGGTCATATATTACTATTATAAAATGTGACATTTCTGACACATGCACAAGTCTTGTTTCTGTAAAACTGTTCCCATCCCTTGGTTAGCCAGTTATCACACCCATTTGGTTATGACAGGTATCACACCTGTTTGATTACTTAACATTATGAATTCCTCCCTATTCACACCTTTTCCAGTAGGTGATTAACTTTTATCACCCATTAAATCAACACTGATCACTGATCAACAGTATATGTAGACCTGGACTACAGAATGCCTTGATCTGACATTTAGGAGTCTTTAATCCTACTAGACTAGCTGGAGGTTTCTATATGCATTGTCAATGTGACTCTTACTTATCTATAATTAGGTGTATTAATCAACTTTTTCCCTCTGTATTTCCTCTTACCCTCTCTCTCTCTTAATTACATTTATTTTGGGCTTTAAAAATATAATTCAGTTATTCATAATACCATTGTAATTATAATTGTCTGAAAGGATATATATTCTATCAGATTTGATTCTAATTTCTAGCACTGTTCTACTTTGGCATCATGGTCAGCAAATTGGTTACATTTATAGACAGAGTCACGCTGTAGTAAGCAAAAAGATGTGGAGTACACAGTATAAGTCCATCCAAGTGAATAATCTGAATAATCAACATTTTACTGTATATAATGAACTGATTTATGTGATAAGAATATAACTGACAGCTGGTGACCTAAAACAGTGGTCATTCAAGTTATGTTTTATTGTGATAAGGTATCCATACCAGTAATCTGAAAAGTAACTTTCGTGTGTGTCTTGCAAATCATCAAGTTCCATCTGCAGGAAATCTTTCTCATCTGGACAACGGGGATGACAGTATTCCATATCCTGCTTGATCTCTTCTGTACGTTGTTTTATCATCATCTAGAAAATGAATATTCTGTACTTAAATGTGTGTTATATGCACCAAGCTATAAGCAACACTGACTCAGATCTGCCATCACATAATGCTCCAAAACATCTGGGTATAATCGTTTATTCTGGCTTGCTTAAGGACAAAAAACAACAAAGACCCAGATCTACAATTACAAAATGCTCAAAAAGATAAGGGTCTAATCTTCTTACTAGCCAGCTGAAATATAACAAGTACCGGTAACACAGACCCAGATCTGCCAACACACAATGCTCAAAACAAGGATGAGGATGTCACTCAGTGTTGGCACTAAGGTCCATGATGTTACAAAACAGTCTAGGAATTCAAGAAGGTTCTGAGATGCAGGGTTGCATATAGGATTTAGTCAATTTGGGCCATGGTCCCCCACTCCCACCCACCCCCATTAAAATAATAGGACCATGAAGGGGCTGATGCTCAATTATCCAAAAAGAATTTACAGGAATTCAAGAAAAGACTATTTCTTCTTTTTAACTGCTGAGTGCTGTAACTATCTCTGACATTCTTCAGTGATAAGATTTTCAAATTAGCATCTGTGGCAACAATACTGGATGAAAGGTTGGTGCAATTCCATTCAGGACAAACTAGAGATCATTAGAAGACTATCAGTGAAAACTACATGTTGAAATGACCATCCATTCAGAAGAATTAGTGACAAGGTTTTCAATATCTTCATGGTGGCAGCCATATTTGAATCGAGATTGACACCATTTTCATTTAGGTCCAACTAGATACATATGTATCATAATTAATCTTCATGTGAAAACATCATGTCACTATGACTTTCCATTTAAGAGGAGCTGTAATAACAGGATTTTGAACATGGCTGTCATAGTGACCAAGTAAACATCATAAGAAGTCTTCTGGTGAAAACATAATGTTCATATGACTTTCCATCTAGGACAGGGAGCAATAAGATTTTTGAAATGGCAGCTGTATTGGATATCAGACAGGCAGAAATTTTATTTAAGACCAGCTAGATATGATAAGAAGTCTCACAATCAAAACCCCATGCTGATTTGCCTTTCCATTCAGGAATATATCAATAAAAAAAATTTTGAAGATGGCTGCTTAGGTTGCCATACTGCATGTCAGATCGACAAAATTTTCATTTAGGATAGATATAAGAAGTATTTTAGTGGAACTCCCCTGTTGATAAGACTATCAGTTCAGGAGGAGAGGCAATAACAAGACTTTCATGACAACCACTGTCGTGGCTACACTGGATGTCCAGGCAGTACCATTTTCAATTAGGACAAAGAAGCCTTTAGGTGATATAGCCCATGTAAATATTTTTTTTCTTTCAAGAGAAACAGCAATAACAAGATTGTCAAGATGGCTACCGTGACAGTCATACTGGATGTCATATTAGCATGATTTTCATTTAGGACCATCTAGATATTATGAGAAGTCTTTTAGTAAAACCTGATTTTGATATGACCTTCCATTCAGGAGTGATAGATTTTCAAGATGGCTCTGATGGTGGCCATATTAGATATCTGAGAAGCACCATTTTCAATCAAATAGACCTTGGGAAGAATGTCTGCGCAAAGTTTCATGACAACCCTCCAAGCACTTAAAGTAGTGATAACAAACTTGTGCTAACATATGTCAAATGACAGATGATGGAAAATGGTCCATTTCAATAAGCTCTTCTATGACCAGTAGAGCTAAAAAGGGGGTGGAGTGGTGACTAATCTCATTATAGTTGGGGCCTCTGAATAGGGCTCAAACAGTAACTAAAAATGAAAGTAAACAGGAAAGAACATTAAACAGTAAAAACTGTTATGAGTGACCTCTGCTATGAGCAATCACCTGTCATCTCCAACCACAATCGTAATGCATGGATCAATTTTATTATATAAACGCTCTGTCGTGAGCGACCACCTGCTGAATGCGACCAGCGACCACGATGTCTTGGCAAAATATGCATTTCGACACTGCTATGAACGACTGCATCACAAAAATGAGGATAAACTCCACCGACCTTTATTTAATCCCTGTAACAACAACTGCTCATAACATTCTAAAAAATAGATAAATAAATAGGCTGGCTACCGATATCTGAACCTTTGTAGGTCTACTTATAGTGATATATAGCTTCTCTTTTAAACCAGACTAAAGTACATGTAGAGTATTCCCTATTATTATATGCTCATTTTTTTCTCCGTTAACTTTACATTGTCAGAATCGTGCAATATTTTGCTATACTGAACTTGCGCGCTCAATTCATACTGAATTCATGCGAATAAAGGAACTATTTTCTATTGTAAACAAACAATTTGCTTTTGAATGAACTAAAGCAGGTGTTTCATGGACTGCCACATACCAGCAGATGTTTCATGGACTGCCACATATCAGCAGCTTTGGAACATTCCGCGTTAACTTTTTTGATACAATGTTTCAGATTTAGGCTAGCTATAGATGCAAGACAGGGTCCTTACAAATAACATGCAAGTTATAAGACATAAACTGTCTTCTTTAGCTGGTAATAAAAATGGCAAAAATATATTTACAATTTTACATCCTGAATTTCTGCAAAATGTGCTTTCTTAGTTCTGCAAATCCAAATTACATGAGCCATGTCATGGGTTCTCAAGGTTGATCACACATTTCGAAATTGTACTGTAATTTCGACTATATTCTAAGTACAGTTACATCCTCCTTACTGCACTCAAAATGAAATAAACATTAAATTCCACAGCGTCTTTTCGATAATTGCAATTGAAAGACTTCATATTTTTCCCACATTATGATGTGAATTATTCAATGACAGAACAGAAACACGCATACCGATGTCAACACACTTCTGCCTTGCTGCTTCAATACGATATATTTCATGTAGAATTGCCAGAGACGCTGCTGGAATCTGATGTAAGTTACTTCATGTAGATAAATCCAGTCCATAATCACGAAAATGCATCGACAAAACTACCAAAACATATTCATTCCAGATCAAATGGATAAGTTGTTACAATGCACATTCATTCACAATATGACTCCAAATTTCAATAATTTTAAGTAGACCAAATGCCATTTTCTTTCGAAACTTACATCTAGCGCGCGACCAACTTCAAATTTATCTGGGTGGAGTTACGTGCACATTAATAATGTTGTTGTGTAATGATGACTCTACGCTTGTGTGTTTAGTTTGGAATACGGCATACATTCAGTTACTTTGTTTCTTGTAGTGTATTTTTGTTTATATATTTAAGCCTTGGGTAGGATAAGAAAATGAGCATATAATAAAAAGATTACTGCATTTGTATGGGAAAATATGAACTCGTTTTGTTGGATGGATATACTGCACTCCTAAGGTTGTGCAGTATACACATCCACACAACTCGTTCATATTTTCCCATACAAATACAGTAACCTATAAATCTGGTTCCATGCTTTGTATGCTCCATGCGTTGTTCTCCGCTATTCGTACAGGGGATAGCAATGCAGGGAGCATAGGAAGCAGAGAACTAGACTAATTATTCCCACACTTTGCCTGCTTCCTGGACTTATATCATATGTATGAGTAGGACCAAGAATCCCTATGAACAACCGTATTGTGAGAACATAAACAGACACCACTGACCTATATGTTAACAATTGTTACAATGAACGCTTCATTAGTAATGACTGTTCCGATCAAAAACAAACATAAAAGGAATTAAAAATACAAAAGGATTGTGACTACCGGTGATAGCTACAGTCCATAAACCAGGCGAATGTACATGTCACGAACTGCCATTGTGGTGCCGAAATTGACATAGTGGTCGTGTATATTGTTTGTCGTTAGAGTTAATCTGTGTTGCCTGGGGGTGAATAAGGTCACTGTCTATTAAACCAGCAAGAGAGAATCGTTTGCGGGATTCAATTGATAGTGTTCAAGACTTGTGATGTTTATTGTTTTTTCCCCCGATGTTAAGTGATTACATCCCAATCACAGAGCTGTCATCTATTCATGTTGGAGTGACTGGCTTGCACACTTTGTTTATAGAGTTAATCCCTGTATGTCTTCTTTGAATGAAGCCGTTCACTTTTGTCTCTGAGTAAATGGTTCTGTTTCTGGATGAGATCATTCTTTTTGATTTCATTAATTGTTACATATGCAATGCACATGCACAGATTTTTCATATTTTCCCAAAGCCCAGTCAAAACCATCTTTACGTTCAATATTACCACTGAGCACCAATAATGTTAACACCTAGAACCTTAAGCCTACCAATGGACGAACCATCTAAAAAGAGATAAATTTTAAGGCTGGAGAAAATAATTATTGTAAGTGAAAGAAGTGAAAAAGAGTGGACCATTCGCAAAAAAAGCGGTTTAAATGTCGGCAAAACAATTTTGGATGTTATAAAGGAAAAGGAATACATCTGAAACGATTTAATATCCTAAAATATGTGACCTTCAGATGTAAATGTGATTTCATGTTTAATAATAGAAGTATTTATAGGTTACTGCATTTGTATGGGAAAATATGAATGAGTTTTTCGGATGGCTATACTGCACGACCTTGGGTGCGCAGTATATCCATCCAACAAAACGAGTTCATATTTTCCCATACAAATGTAGTAACCTTTTTATTATATGCTCATTTTCTTATTCTACCCAAGGCTTAAATATATAAATAAAAATACACTACAAGAAACAAAGTAACTGAATGTATGCCGTATTCCAAACTAAATACACAAGCGTAGATGCATCATTACACAACAACATTATCAATGTGCACGTAACTCCGCCCAGATAAATTTGAAGTTGGTCGCGCACTAGACGTAAGTTTCGAAAGAAAATGGCATTTGGTCTACTTAAAATTGAAATTTGGAGTCATATTGTGAATGAATGCACATTGCAACAACTTTTCCATCTGATCTGGAATGAATACGTTTTGGTATTTTTGTCAATTCAACGAAGTTTTGTGATTATGGTCTGGATTTATCTACATGAAGTAACTTACATCAGATTCCAGCAGTGTCTGTGCCAGTTCTACATGAAATACATCGTATTGAAGCAGCAAGGCAGAAGTGTGTTGACATCGGCATGCATGTTTCTGTTCTGTCATTAAATGATTCACATCATAATGTTGGAAAAATATGAAGTCTTTCAATTGCAATTATCGAAAAGACGCTGTGGAATTTAATGTTTATTTCATTTTGAGTGCAGTATGGAGGATGTAACTGCACTTGGAATATAGTCGAAATTACAGTACAATTTCGAAATGTGTGATCAACCTTGAGAACCCATGACATGGCTCATGTAATTTGGATTTGCAGAACTAAGAAAGTACATTTTGTGGAAATTCAGGATGTAAAATTGTAAGTATATTTTTGCCATCTTTTATTATGAGTTAAAGAAGACAGTTTATGTCTTATAACTTGCATGTTATTTGTAGGGACCCTTTCTGGCGTCTTAGCTAGCCTAAATCTGAAACATTGTATCAAAAAAGTTAACGCGGAATGTGCCAAAGCTGCTGATATGTGGCAGTCCATGAAACATCTGCTTTAGTTCATTCAGAAACAAATTTAATCAACCAAAACGTAAAGCGTCTACTACATGAGTGTACATGATTTGTTTACAAAGTAGTTCCTAATACACTGTTGGGCACATGTGTCTTGCACGTGAGTGCAATATGAAGGTGTGCAATATCGTAAAATATTGCACGATTCTGACAATGTAAAGTTAATGGAGAAAAAAATGAGCATATAATAAATAGGTTTTACTGTAATGTAACTGGCATTAAAATATGAGAGTGAAAACCACATTATCTTTCTTCTCATATTAGAAAGTATTTACACTTGCCAATGAAAAAGCCATAACCAGGCAGCATTCCAATATACAGTCACTCACTCATATGTCCGTCCTTAAATTTTTAAACACCAAAAGCTTGACCTCTGCTGTCACATGAAAGTACAACTGAACTGAAGAATCTCCATCAGCACATCCAGTACAGCTTGTTCTTTGAAAGTATAAGAATGAATTGCGAGTCATCATACAGTTGAACATCATGCAGAATGTGCAGAAATTACTATCATAGTGTCTGTGTTGATCAGATTTATAAACTGAACAACGTCATGCAGATTAAGATCTGCTGGTGTATTATATGATAGTAAATTCTGTTCTTGGTGAGTACATGTTTTGATACCTTAGCTATTCATGCTATGGACTTGTACATGTATGTACCAGTACATGGTTTTTCAACTCAGGGATGTGCTAAGAAATAGTTGGTAAAAATGCAAGTGGAATTTCTTGGTAAATCTGTCTTATTTTAATGATTCTATATGGTTGTTACAACACTAGTAAGTTTGTTTTTCAAAAGTTTTCAAAGTGCATATCCATCTGTCCGAGAGAGATGAGGACATTTTGAATGCCATAGACAAACTTGAATAACATTTGGAAATTATAGACAGAGGCTTCAAAACAATAATTAAGAAGAATTCTTAAATGACCTGTGACAGAACCGTTTGACAGTTTAGAAAACATTGACAACTGCAACACTGCTTTGGAAATGTTTTATAATCTCTTCAACAAAATCTTGGATATACATGCAGCACTAAAAACAAAGCAAGTAAAACAGCAAATGAGACCAAACTGGTTTCCACCTGATATCACAACACTATGCACATAAGTGACAAATTTTTAAAAACTCCAAGACTGGGAAAACTACAGGAAATGGAGGAATGAAAGTTACAGATATGACTGGACTAGCTAAAGGAATTGAGGAAAATCAAACATCTAGTAATGTGTGGAAATATCTAAATGGAGCAGCAGGGAGGGTGAACAGACTCTAATTGGGATACCCTGGAATTGTAAAAATAAAGCTTCCCGCGGAAAACTACTAAATATATAAAATTACACTAATAAACGCCAACCAACCCCTCTAGCTTTTCGATAATTTTCCTGATTTTACTAGCAAATCTTTGATGCTGACGTTTGGAATTTATTTCCCAATTTTTTTTGTTTCAATTTTCGTAGCTTATCATTTACTCGTCGGGTACTAATCTCGAGAATTAATCACCCTCCCTGCTGCTGTGTGTGTTTGACTTAATTAAATCATTATTATACCAGTAATTGAATCTCATACAGCTAAATCAGCTCGACAGCGACTAGAGTCAATTAAAAAATATATCCCTGTTCGTGATATTATCAAGCAAAAACTACAAGAACATCAACAAAAATAGGAAGAATTTGCCGAAGAAACAGAACAGTTATTTAAACCGGTTACAGAGGCTACCAAAAGTCTTCTTCCCACGTTAGAGCAAACCGCTATAGCAACTGGAAAAATAGCAGAGAGAACTAAAAACACAAAAACGATTCTAAGAGAACTTCCAGGTGAAATAGCTGCTCTCAGCCAATGCGAGAAATACTTGAAGGTATTGGCCAAAAGGATTATACATCAGAACCAGAACTAAAACCAAAACAAGGGCCAGAACTGAAGTGAATGACAAATTTACTGAAAGAGATATTTCCTTCATAAAAAAATATTGAAACGGTAAGATTACCTGCGCTTGCCGTGCACAGCTTTGATCAGAGAGAAAAATTTCTAAAACCCGAGTATGCCGATGATAATGTAAGTCGTGAAACCTGGTACAAATGGATATTTCGCATACACCACGAAGTTGATCAGGCCCAAAATAATGATCCAAGATATATTGCATTTGATAATGGAATAAACAATTATCTTAAACAGTTACAACAACGACAACCACTCCAAACAACAGGTAAGGAAAAAGAATGGCAGAATTCAAATTCTGAACCCGGCGCCACTGGAAGTGGTATTGGTACAGGTACCAGGGGAAGTGGTCTTATTACCTCATGCCCCAATAACACCCTTGCCGATATTAAATTAGAAATCCTGATTGGCGGAAAACGAGCTGATAATAATTCCCCAGAAATCATTAATGAAGCAGCTGATATTTGTCAGAGATTATTTATAGGCGGTATCATGGATATTAATGTTTATCGATCCCTTATTGATGAAATCGCCGATGATTACCACAGTGATTAAGAGTATTGGGTGTGGCTTAATTAAATCATTTTTATATCAATAATGCAATCTCACACTGCTAAACTAGCTCGACAGCGACTAAAGGCAATTGAAAAATATCTTCCAATCTGTGATTCTGTCCAACAAAAATTACAATCTCGTCAGGAGTCTCAGGTGGAATTTGCAGAAGGTGCAGTACAATTATTTAAACCGGTTACGAAGGCTACCAAAGATCTTCTTCCTGTGTTGGAGCAAACTGCTAAAGCAACTGGAAAAATAGCAGAAAGAACTAAAAAGACAAAAAAGATTCTAAGAGAACTTCCAGGAAAAATAGCTGCGGCTCAGCCACATATACAAGAAGAAATACAACAAGCACTTGAGAGCGTTGACGAAGTTCGTGAGGAGGTCGATGATGTAATGGATCTTGTTACGCCAAAACCAAAACCAAAACCACCTGCCCGATTAACCGAAGAGGGTCGTAGGATACTTCCAGAAAATGCTGTAGCGGTTGCTGCAGCAGGATATCCACGTTATGATGCATTATTAGATCCAGACACAGCCAGTGTTTCAGAAAAAAAATTGGGTTCCTTTTGTATTTCGAACGTCCCGTAATATATCTAGAATCACTGATAAATATAAAGATGAATTTAAAGATTTTAGAGACAAGTCGAAGAGGTTAAAAGAGCGCCATTACCCGGAGATATATTATCGCTAGAAAAATCGCCATTCAGCCCACCTCGTATTGAGGAAGAAGAAACAACTGGAAGTGGTCTTGGTATGGGTACCAGAGGAAGTGGTCTTATCATTCAATGTCCCGATAACATCCTTGCCGATGTTGAATGATTAGAAATCCTCATTGGAGGAAAACAAGCTGGTAATAATTCCCCAGAAATTATTAATGAAGCAGCTGATATTTGTCAGAGATTATTTACAGGTGGTATCATGGATATTAATGTTTATCGAGCTCTCATCGATGAAATCGCCGATATTACCACAGTGATTAAGGGTATACAATTAGATCAGTGACAAGAAAATAAGATGATCATACATAATGCTCACCGTGGACCGATCATGGTCAGGGTGATAAATTCACGATTACCTACATAAAAAGCGTTCTACGGAGATGGACTGGGTGACATTGTTCAGGGTTTATTCAGAAGGATAGCTCCAAATGCAATACCGATTGCAAAGCAACTGGGAATGAAAGCTATTGATGTTGCTTGTGAAAAAGGTATTGGTGCTGTTGGATATGTTGCCGGTAAAGCATTCTCGGCAATCAAAGATAGACTAGCATGATTAATATGACGAAAACCTCAGTCAGTAAAACCTCAGCCAGTAAAATTACCCAGCACAGAAGTTATGCCTGCAAATGTTAGTAAAATAATAAATAAAGCTGTGATTCAAAAATTAGCAGAGTTGGCTGCTGTACCATTATCAGAAAAAGAAAAAAATATAACTGCTAGTCTGATAGCAGGAAGTAGTCTTCGTGTTAGACAATAACAAATATAATAAAATGTTCAAGCGTGTATCTGATCATGCACTCGACATGGATGCACCAATTCTCAAAGATGAATCAATACGTGATTATCAGTATTATTCTTATGACACACGACAGCCAGATCAGCGTAGGAGAATCGAATTACAAGTTCAGGATACAAGTAGATATTTCTTACCCACTGAAGCATTTATTGAAGTAGAAGGTGATATCTTAAGAACAGATATTACTGAATATGGAGCTGATGTTAGAATTGGTTTTGTTAATAAGGGCATTATGGCATTGTTCGACAGCACCATATACATGATTGACGGAAGAAATACTGAATCAATTCAGAAAGACGTCGACGTTGCCACGATGATACTTGGCCTTGCAAGATAACGACGATTATTCAAGATCAGCTGGTCTGTCAATGATGTTGGTGAAGGATACCTCTGACCACCCTGACAACAGACCGTATAACATAAGACGACCAAGAAACAATGCCGACAACAATGACGCTGATGTGTGGCCGGTGGTTCATGGTGCTAATCCAGAATTCAACTTAGGATTTACATCTCATCGATTAATGCTGAAAGGTGGAAGAAGAACATTTTCGTGTGCACTTCCACTATCACATATTGTTGGATTTTGCAGAAATGTCAGAAAAGTTATTTTCGGAGCCAAGCATACAGCTGTACTTGTAAGAAAGGCTACCGACGATGATGCAATCTGGCGCCCTGTTGGTGATGCAGGTAAAGTAATACTGACAAAACTTTCATTGTGGATGCCAACAATGACTCCATTACTAACTGAAGAACAACGGCTACTCTCTTTTATGGACTCAGGTGGTAAATCAACATTACCATGGTTGACGATGACCACAGATAGTGTTCAAAGTAACATTAATGGTTTATTCACATGGCAGATAGAATCACAGCAGGGTCTTTCTGTGCCACGATATATATTTGTTGCTTTCCAAGATGCTGCACAAGTAAACTCACAAACACGTAGTACAATGATATTTAACAAACTTGGTGTTACTGAAGTTTCACTGAGAATAAATGGACATCAAGAACCATCCGAAGATATATTATTAAATTTTGAAAATAATCATGTAGCGCGTGCATATCATCATTTGATAACATTCATGGGACGTGATCAAAATATTGATTCTGATCTACAAATATCACAACTAGATTTTACAACGCTGTATCCGATCTATTATTTCTCACTGGAACATTTGAATTTAGTTAGGCAATCTGTCGTTGATATACACTTTCGAGCTCGTGTGGCAAGAGGAGCTATTGCCGATTACAGAGCAATCACTGTTATACTCTCAGATAAAACAATGTTGCTTGAAGGTGTTGGTGGACGAATGAGAGTCATTGATGCCCCAGTCGAAAACATGTAATTAAATAGCTCATGATATTATAATGTCATATCATCATGTTAATGTTACTCTGACTCCTGGTCAGATTAAAAAACTACAATCAGTATCGAAAAAGAATTCGGGAATGAAAATATTACTGAAACGAGGACAAATCTCGGGTGGTCCAAATAAACTATCACTGACTGAACGTCAACTCAGGCACTTCAATGACACCAAACGATCAAAGACCGGCGTACAACTTGATCTGTCTGTGGGTGCCATTAGCGATATTGCCAAAACGGGTGGTATATTTCCACTTCTCGCAGCTATACCAGCGTTGATGGCAGCTGCAGCTACAGCTGTTGCAAAAGCAGCTGCACTTGGTGCTGTTGGAACTGCCGCTATAATGGCATTAAAGAAAGCAACAGGAAAAGGAATAAAAACTTCCAAAAAAAAAGGAAAGGGTCTAAGACTTCCAGGAACATGGTATGGAAAAGGTCTAAGACTTCCTGGGACACATCGTTGATACTTCCCATGTCTAATTTTGATTTACTTGATGCTGCTGAGCGATTAAATATAAAAAACTTAAGAGGTGTTTTTATGCATGATCAATTACCAAAACAACCAAATCGTGTTGAGACAGGTATCACCAATCTTGACAGAAGTTCTGGTCCAGGTACTCATTGGATTGCATACGCGATTGATCCATGTGGAATTATTTATTTTGATTCGTACGGGTTGGCACCACCGAAACAATTTTTTAAATACGTCAACGGCAATAAAATCACCGCGCAAACTCCCATATGGTATTCAACATCACCAACACAGACAATAACCGATCCGCCAATATGCGGCAGTGAAGTACTCGCTGTATTCGATGCTATTTCAAAATCTTCCGATGTACCTCATAAAGTTGTAAATGTGTACACGAGTTCTGTTTTAAATAATCACTAATTGTATAATGGTTGATATTTATGGAAGATCCTCTATCAAAGACAAGAAGAAAGAAGATATCAATTTGTCGAAATTCGCTACAAAAGATGAACTTGCTGACATTATCAATCTTCCTGGAGTTGACCGAGATGAAGTTGTTGTTTCCCAAGATAGATACGGTGTTCTAAAAACGAGTAATATTAAGTGGATTGACATAATTCGTAGAATTCTCGGTGCTACCACGGATAATATTCCAGTATTTTCTGACGGCGGTAGAAGCAGAGACTCAAATGTATCAATCGAAACTATCAGAAATTAAATTACAAGAAGTGTTTCTGATCGTTTACGATCCACTGGTGATACAATGACAGGTACACTCAACATGAATGAAAACAAAATCGTTGTTTTAAGAGAACCAATATCCGACGAAGATGCAGCAACAAAGAAATATGTAGATGATAAAAATACTGCAATCGATGACAAATTAAATACACTACAAGCTGAGTATGACGTTCATACAAGTTCATTTATAAATACTCGTAGAAATTTTAAAAAACTTAATAAAATCACAGATGATTTCTTTGGAAGTCCAATGGTTGTCGACACAAAACTCTCTGAAATTAACACAAAACTAGAAGATATTGTCAGTGGAATTCCTGATATCGTTCAGAAAACTAATCTGATTAAAATTCCTCACAAGCAGATTAACAATATCATATACACAGTATCATCAGGATCATCAACATGGTCACAGCAAAATAACACTATCAAACATACAGCGGAAGTCACTGGTGTGTATAGGCTGTCTGTGTTCAGCGCTGCAAAATTCATGATATTTACCACATATTCATGGCGTCATTCAACTGATAATTTTTATGGAACAGTGTCTATTGTATTAAATAAAGATGCCGAAGAAATATTTATACTGTAACCATCTGATAAAAAAATAACCGCAGCGTCTTACTGGTGGTGTCTAGAATTTGTCGCTGAAACACCTCAATTGATTACTTAATATCGAGTATATGACTTCACTAATGACTCTGTCACTGACGTCAGATCTGAATATTGTAAACAAATACAGATACAAGCAAGCGTGTTTGTTACAGATCCAACTGAAAAACATCATTGACGAGTATACAATAAAAATAAAAAAATACCATAGACGTATCGTTGTTACTGATATAATTGTTTATTCTGCATCTGCCGTAGTCGCTGGAACAGCAACTATTATCGGATCATTATAGCCAAATATATAATAACACCAATAATAGGAATTGGTGTTGCAGTTATAACCGGTATTGCTGGTATTCTTAATTGAATTGCAAAAATGATATCTATGTGTGTGGCTGATAAATTACATGAATATCAAATATTGCTATCGGCGGCAACACACGCACACGCCAAATTATCATCACTGATATCATCAGGACTCAGTGACAGAGCAACATCAGATCAGGAATTCGCAGAAATGATTAAGATTTGCTATGACACCAACAAAGTCAATTTACTTCCTGATTTAAAATCAAGTAAATAATAATAATGACTACACCACAAGAACTCCTCTAACAAATCGTCGCTAATACAACACCACCGACAACTACGATGATATCAACGACCTCAACTAATCCTGAATTCAACATTGTCTTTCCAACGGCAATTCCAGCAAAAGAAATAGCATTAGCACAATTACAAGTATATCACAGCTGGCCAAATATTAGATCAAAATCATTCGGTGGGTTGCCCGCAAATAATTCGTTAGTGTTTTCTTATAAAAATAAACCCGATGGAACTGCAGACTGGCAAGTTGTAGGTATTCCTATGGGTAGTTATCAAATCAAACAGATCAATGATGAATTCCAACGCAGAATTAAATCTATCATAGGAAAAGAATCTAAAATCGCTATTACTGTTTATGAGCCAATATTATCAGCTGCGATAGAAATATCAACACCTGACTAAGCCGCAGATATATATCAATCATCGATCAGAACTGTATTAGGATGGCCAGAAGTTCCACCGCCATATGAAGGTCCACCAGAACCTAAACGAGTTGATTTCACCACAGACAATAAAGTGTACTTGGAAAAAACTCCAGATTACGAAATATGGACATCAATACCAGAACTCAAATTAGGATTTCAAATCAAGGGAGAAGGATCCCATACTGTGGTATGGAATCATGGAGGATATTCATTTCGGTCAAATGATCTCAAAAACCATTTCAAAATCATTTATACTGAGCACAAACAGATGAGTAACAAACTACGCCAGTCATTCACTCATTATATAACAAATACCCCTGTTAAGAATTATCTGAAGGGCAAAATTATCAAGCAAATAGAACACCTAAATAAATTAACATCGGATTTCGAGAATTATCATCAGAAAATTATACAATCGGTGATTGAAGGCGACGATGATAAAATCGATGATTTATCAGCTAAACAAGTATTCCTGATCAGATATTCAACCACAACAACTCAGCTGTCAGAGGCAGATCTGAAAAGATTTAAACTTCCAGAATTTAATGCCGATGAACTGAAAAAAAGAGCTGTCGAAGAAATCATCGATGAATACTTTCCAAAGATCGTAGACACATGGAGAAAAATAACCTCTCCAGCGATTATTCTCAGACATGACAATGATCCACACAGTGGAGGTCGGCATGTATCACCAGGTGTTGTCATGATCATATCGACGATCGCAGTTTATTTGGTGTGTAATGCCATTGATGGAAGTTATCAAGTAGATACTGAAAAATCCAGACAAGCACAACAGGGATATATATTATATTCATTTACCCCCAAAGTACCTCCTGGGTTTTTAATTGTGTCAGTGCCCGTTAATCCGGTTTATCAGCGATGTCATAATCCGCTGTTGTCACGGATACATTTTAGACTTACTGACCAGGCCAGATACTTGCCTGACCTACGACAGGAAGTTCTGGCAATAAGTTTGTATGTGAGATCATAGATCATCAACGAATTAAATTACATGAATAAATATAATCAATGAGGAAATCATCAGGAATAATTGCAGGGATTAATTGATGGTGTGTTATTATTGTCTGAACAAAATTCGTAAAAAGATTATCGATGACGTCGATGTGGTAAAAAAATCTGAACTAATCAAAAACAATAAAATAAAATAAATCTGAATCTGAATTTGAATCAGAATCTGAATCTGAATTTGAATCAGAACCTGAATCAGAATAAATATCAGAATCTGAATCTGAATCAGAATAAATATTATAATCTGAATCAGAATCGGAATAAAAAAATAAATATAATATGTCAGAATAATATTGTTGTCAGAATCTGAATCTGAATAAATATTATCAGAATAAAACCTAAACTGAATAAATCTTATAACGAAAATTTAATTTTTTTTACTAACCAATAAAAAATAAATCAGAATAAACATAAAGAAACATAAATACTGTAATCTGATTCGTATCAGACTGAAAACAGATAGTATACTGAATAAAATCACAATTATGGTAAACTGCAGCGTGGATTTATTTCAATTTCCAAGCACATTTCATAAAATATACCGTATAAAATATCTGTAATCGATAATCGCACATACATTTTCTGCACAAGATGTCATTCGTGAGGTTAAAAAATACATGTAGGTCTGTATATACAACTATGTGTTACCTGTCTTACAGATATGAGCTAAAAAATAACTTACCTGTATTTTGTCCTGTTGTGAGAAACAGTAAAAATAACCCCAAAAAACAATCGTGGCACAGTCATATAGTATTACTCACTTGCAAGTGGGGCAACTGCTTAATTATTTTAGCGGAGAAATCGTTGCTTGATGGAGTTATCTCTCTTCGTCATCTAATATAATAGGCACATAGCAGAATGTTATTTTCTGTTTAAATTTTCTTGAATAAGCCGATTTGTATATTTTATCCGCAACAAGTTGTACTGAAGGTGAGACAATATTAATATTTTCCTGCTGCATATATAGAATGAAATATTATTTCTTCGCCTGTCTCCCCGTTCATGGATTTAACAACCCTTGCTCCATTATCGTGCTTACAAGTACAACCAAACTTGCAATTTGGCTCGTAAGTTACATAAAGAATTATAAATTTTATTGCCATTGATGTGGTCAATCATAAGTCCCTCTTTGATCAATCCATGAAAACATTCATATACAAATCTATGGGATAAATATCTTTCTTTTCCAGCATTAAATCTGAGATAACCAGTATTATCAACAACACCGACTGGTCTTTATAATTGACAGTTCCTGATGACACCATCACGAGATGCCTCGTAATTTTTAATGATGGGTTGCTTCACAAATTCATTCTGCTCCATTGATATAATAATATTATTTGTCTAAATTATTATTTTACTGTTGAAGTGAAAATCTGGCTAGATAGTCTTCGGCGCTTCTTATGGGGGATTCATTACAGACGCAATAGGTATTATTATTTTTTTTTATCATAATATCGTTTTAGCTACTTTTTACCACCAAATTGTACACACTATTGCGTTTTTCCTCTGACCCCAACACCACATTTCAAGCACGGTTTTGGTCCTAGACTTCCCCTACAAACGCTTTGCATGTGACATCCACAGAATTCGTTTACGCAAGCCCTGTTACAAGGAAGTGAACAACCGACCATGAGCCACTTGCATTTATTCTTTGCTTCAATCATTATATATAAAATCAAACTTTAAATATATATTTGGCTTAATTATAATATGGAGGAATTTATGAGATTATCTGTGATTAAGCCCTCTAAAGCCAGATTTGATCTCGACAGAATAACCTCTCAATTACCAAGGCGAGCTTTGGTTGATTTAACAAATAAAACTTTAATCAATCGTACCAGTTAAGCCAAGAAAGAATTTCGCGATGATGGTGCAACTCATGTATGGTCAACATTCAGAATTTTATGCGATGCCTGTGGCGTTGTCGATGCTACAATGAATGATAAACGAGCAGCGACAATTATTAATTATCTCCACGCTGAACGAAAATATATTTTTCAAATAAAATTTATCATGGCGACAGATGTCGCTGCGACAGACGACGACACATGGATTATCCGTGACAAACGTGATCCTGTTCGCATGTCTCGTCAGGGTCATAGTGGAGGTATTGTAATGATAAATAAAAATTCAAAACCAGGAATACTGACTGGAATTGATAGACCTTATTATGATTGAGCATATCCTGTAACGGCAGTTGTTTATGCGATATATACACTGAATGGTAAACCTGACACTGACAAACTTCTTCTGATGAAAGTTTCTAAACAGAATTGTGTTGCTGAACGATTTACAGAACATTTTACAAAATCAAAACGAGGAAATGGTTTTACAGAACAGAGACGTAAAAAAATAATGATTGGGCAGAAATAGTTCAAGATACCGAAGAATCCATCAACGATGTTGCTGTGATAGCAAGAAAATTAAAATTTCCAACAACAATGAAAACACTAACAGGTGAAATTTTATACGAATCGAAATATGAATCATGAGGAGATCCAATAGTGATTATTGATCATAATTCGCATGCGTCGACGAGTGACGTAATGATATTTCCACGAAATCGAACTGTTAAATTCTACAGCGGAAATATGTTTGATTTTATCGGAAATATCAGCAAGAGTGATCCTGTTTCTGTGTGGTTGTTTTTGAGTTCAGAAGATTCCGATTATGACCTGTTTGTATGACCTAACGGAGAAAATGTACCGTACAGAATATCTCCACGAAAAGAAAAACTCATGGATGCCAACACGACGGAAAGTTCTCGAGGACATTCAACTGATTTGTATAGAATACGGTCATGGAGGTTTATGGAACACGAAATACGATAATAAAAATGTATCGGCTGACATGGTAGCAGCTTATCCAGGAAGTTTTCTTGGGTTCGGAGAATGTTCGCCGTATTTCAAATGATTTGGTCATCCAACACATGAAATGGTTAGAGTTTTGTTAAACGGACCTTTACCTGATTTTGATATGACAGGATTTGCTAAAATTAATTCATTTGCATTTGCATTAAATCTACATCCGATCGATTATGTTTGGTTTGGAAGACATCTTTCAGAAAAATGTTGGGATCCAATAGTTTTACTGAAATTTATGCTTGAAAAGAAAATTTTGATTTCACTGAAGGTCAGTGAAGCAATTATATCATAATAATTCTCAAAAACAAGTTTGGTTACCAGAACAGAAAAAAATATTCCGATGATGAAATTCTCAATATAACCGATTATGAAAATAAAACTGCAAAAGATCTAGGACGAAAAATAATCGGTAAATTTACTCCAGGTGGATCATATTATCACAAACGACATTGTTGTAGATTAATCATTGATGATGCTGAATTGTATTTTATTATTGCCGATGCAACATCAAAAAATACATTTGTGAATCGAGAAAATGCTTATTTGTCTGATGGAACTAAATTAGGTACGATTGTAAGTTACATCGAAGGTGAATCACCACAGTTTACTCATTTAAGATCTTCGATGCTTGCTTATGTTTCGATAAATTTATTATCGATGATTAATCGATTTGCTGATACCGCTGTGAGGGTTGCAACAGATTCATTTTATATCAGCAGCAAGAACATGAGATCGTTAAAATAATTTGGTATAGGTGATCATGCTGATTGGGGTGGTTGGCGGATAAAACAAGAACAAATCTTGGATTATTCTGCTTCTACTGATTATAAACCAGAAGCGATATTTTATAAAAAATAATGGTTGATCAGAATTATCATTGGCTCCATCTGTATTTGATCCTGTAACTCGTCATAAGACTATTTATTCAAATGGCTGTGGTGGATCAGGTAAAACAACGCGTGTGATTGAATTATTTCGTAAAAATTATTCAAAATCCATCAATATGATTGCTTTGACACCAACACATAGATTATATCGTGAAATGAACGAGCGTGGAGTTAATTCGTGTACTTGTCACAGTTTCTTTCGTTGGAGAGGAGATGAGTGGGATCCGTCGAGAATGGAAGAAAAACATATTCCGATGATTATCATCTGGCATGAAATTTCTACCATTTCGTTGGATGTATTAAAAAGGTTTTTGGGATGGTTATTAACAAAAAATACAGATATTATCATGTGTGGTGATCATGATCAACCTCCACCTTTCACTGGTCCATCTTCACATGGTTGGTTAAAAAAATTCGTTGATTATTATGAGGAGATAAATGATGATCATAGACAAATCGATGAAACATTGAAGGAGTTTAAGAAGTAGATCCGACTACAACCAGATAGAGTTCAATGTATGAGACAATTCCTGAAACACCGATGGAAGATTTTTGGAAATCATGGAAACCTACAGACTTGATAGTTGCTAGTAGAAAAATTGTTCGTGATGAACTTCAAGAAAAGTTATTGCAGTTACACAAGGAGAAATTTTTGAATTTACCTGTTCCATTGTGATATCGTCCAACAGATACTCAAAAACAAAATAACAAAGTCAATATTCCAGGAACCAATGAAAAACAAAACTCGTTCTTAATGATGTTGTTTTGGTCGATGTGAATGTCGTTGAAAACGCGTTGAAGATGGATAAATGACCCTGGAAGTTAGGTTACGCTATAACGATTAACTCGTCGCAGGGATTAACAATTTCAGATCCTAATATTTGTATCACAGATGACAGGATCGATTGGTCAAATTTAGTTTATTTGGCATTTCCAGAGTCAGAAAAATGAATCAGCTAAAACGAGCTGTTATGGATAATGAAATAAACGAGAAAATAACTGATAGAAATATCAAAGATGTTATTATGAAAAACCTTGTTAGTTACCAGCAAAATGACAAATAAAATAGTAGAGAATTTAATGTTGATTTTGATTTTGTTATGATGCTGAAACAACAGCAGAATGATCATTGTGCAACTTGTAACATTGTGATGACATGGAATTATTCGAAAATTATCCGAAACAGTTTACTGTTGATCGGATTGATAGTAATCTAGGACACACACGAGAAAATGTGATACTGACCTGTCTTGAGTGTAATCGACATAGGGATGCTAGCGTTCTGCTTTTACAGAAGTGAACGTGGTGGTAATTGTGTATCTTCAGGAATTACTTGTAACTGTTCGCGTAGAAATCCACGTTGAGGAGCAGTTGAATCTAGTTTGTAGATTGCAGGTCTATCCGTGGATCTTACCACGCTGGAAATTTTATGTGCGGTCATACTCCAAATAGGATCAGTTGCTCTTTTTTTTATCCCCTTCAAGTTCACCAGGTTCATATATATATATATATATATATATATATATATATATATATATATATATATATATATATATATATATATATATATATATAACAGTCACATTACCCAATACTGGTTGTTTTGAGGAAGAGTCACGTCATTGTATTGGTATATTTTTTTGTGATTGCGCTGATGGGTTTCATGGAAGTTGCACGAGTAAATTCAGTATTTAACGCAGCTATCACACTTGGTAGTCTTGCAACCCATTCATGAGATCTTTTGCACCTGGATGTAAGGTCAGTGGATATTTCCTTCGCATATTGATATCCAAATAACCTCTCAGCAAGTGTTCGATTAAATCGTTCAGCGACTGCCTGATCGCGATGAATTGCGGTGTGTCCTCGTCTGATTTTGACATTATGTTTTTTTCATCAGAGATGATACTGCACCAAGAAATTTTTCAAAAGCATATGAAACTTCAGTTGCTGTTTTAGTTGATAGCGGCTCTGCTTCTTTATATCTACTTGCAACATCAACGACAGTTAACGCGTATTTGTATGTGCGTGATTGACGTCTACGTGTTTTAATAGTATCATGAGGTAAAAACAAAATATCTCCTTGATGAACTTAATTGGGAGCACTGACATCAAAATGTGCATACTGAATTTGTTTAGGTGTTGGTAGATATATTTGAAATATTGCCTGTCGTGCTAACCAATTTGCAACAACAGAACATGAGACATTTGCTGCATTAGCAAGTTTACCAATTGCCGCTTTACCCCGCCAATATCCTCTTGGGCTATAATAAATCCATTCCATTATAACAGTTATCTATGATTAATTACCAGCTCCTAGCACTAGCTTACCTTTCATTGCTGATTTTACTAGGAAGCTAGCAAGTTTATCTCTCAGAGATTTATTTTGTATGTAATTTAATGCATGAATCAACTTCACATCTACAATATATCGTTGTTGTAAATCTTTATTTTTATATGCAACATCATGAATATGGCACGCTTGATCAATCACATTTATTGGATACTCTCCTGGTCTTGGTTGATCTGGTTCATCAAGTTGGATATCAAGTCGGGTTCCAGGACCACAATAATTATATCCAGGAATATGTTTTTCTCCTGGGTATTTAGCCCATGGAGTTTCTGGTAATTTTCCCAGTGAAGCAGCGATATCACCACCTGTCTTTGTACGAGACGAAATAAATTTGTATTTGCTTGAACCACATTTCACACATTTGCCTGTAAGTGCAAGTTTTTTATTTTTTGTTGTTATTGTTGTTAATCCACTGGTGAGGGTGGATGCTTTGCATCGAACACAATATAAATTCATAGTATTTATTATATTTGTACAACATGGATGTCATTGATTTCTCAGCAACAAGAAAGCAAGAGCCAATCAAGCATCATGCAGCATTACCAAATTCTATTAGAGCAATTGTAATGGGTCTATCTGGGTCTGGTAAGACGCAGTTATTGCTTAATCTGATAATGAGATAAGTTGTATTTGTTGGCATCATCCGTAGGTGATCAGTGATGCTACGACGTGCTTAAACGATTTTCATGAAGAAGCGAAGTCGTTGGATGAAGATGATGATGATAATGATATTGTTGATTTTATCACCGATATTGATGAAGCTCCATCTGTGGATGATCTTGATGGATGTATTAATAATCTCGTAGTATATGATGGTGTGACGACGGACAAACAATAAATCCAGATCGGATATTTTCCCAAGGCATACACAAAAATACAGATATAACTTATGTTACTCAGCGATATACACAAATACCCAAAGTGATCAGAGACAATTGTAATCTTTTAGTTGTATTTAATGGAGTCGATACACATACTCTGCGAAACATTCATCAGACTTGGTGTTCAGGATATATGGATATGATTAAGTTCAAAAACTTCTTTTCAAAAGCACAAGCTACCCCACACTGATTTACCATGATACATTTACATGATCCTCGTTCGGGACATCGTATAGGCCTCGATAAAACTTTTGACTGAAAACACAGCAGGAGGGAGGGTGATTAATTCTCGAGATGAGTATCCAACGAGCAAATGATTAGCTACAAAAATTGCGGAAAAAAAATTATAAAAAAAAATTGGGAAATAAACTCCAAACGTCAGCAACAAAAATTTGCAAGTAAAATCAGGAAAATTATCGAAAAGCTAGAGGAGTTGGTTGGAGTTTATTAGAGTAATTTTATATATTTCATAGTTTTGCGCTTGAAGCTTTATTTTTACAATTCCAGGGTATCCCAATTAGAGTCTGTTCACCCTCCCTGCTGCTAATTGAGTAAAAATTCCAAGAAGTCACCTGTTCCTCCCAGTAACATCAAATATTATGGTCATACTTCTATACAGGATATTGTACATTAATTTAGTATTTAAGTCGTGTCTCTGATGAATTTGAGAGAAAATTTGAAAACTTTGTTCTCATTGCTCTAAATGAAAACCTAAATGAGACACTAAAAAAATAGAACCATTTAAGTTGGACCAGCTTGCAGAGCATGCAGTTTACAAAACATCAGAAAAATCTAAACATGCACAAGGCAACAGGATTAGATGAAATTGGACTCAAAAAAAAGCGATATGGCACTTCTATAAATGTGAGAGTTCATCTGTAAATAGATTATCTGTTCCACTGATGTGTCTAATATCAATGTTGTATTCTTGCAACATCAGACTCTACCTCAGCATTCTCTGATTTTTGTTTTTCATTTTGTTAATGAAAGGGCATTATGATCATGGAATAGAATAAAATGGAGCAAACCTGAACTAATATACACATCAAAATGTTGCAAAGTCAATATCAAAGCCAAACATTCCTTTCAAATGTGGAATAACATTTCTGGTGTTTGTTTAGTTTGTTTATAAATATAGCACACAGGATAATTCATACCATTTTTATCATCTTGAATCAATACTTCACCAACCCATATATCACTTGCATCAACAGACATTTTAAATAATTGACTGAAATATGGAACAGCAGAGAGGGTGAACAGACCATTTTGCTGGAGACCTTATTTACGAAAACTAAAGCTTCCTACGAAAATGAAAATACTAGGTCAATAAAACCAAACCAAAGCCTCTAACCGACCAATCGGGTTAGCTCATTTTCTTACTTTATCTTTAATGTTTGTATTTTTTGTATGTGACTCGTTTACTCGCTGGTCACTCAATTTTGGTCGTTCACCCTCTCTGCTGCTGTGGTGTCAACCAAAAATTTTATCGAGACCTATACGATATCGTGACTGAGGGTCATGTTAAATCTATCGTTATAAATCTCTGTGGGGTAGCTTGTGCTTTTGAAAAGAAATTTTTAAACTTAATTATATCCATATTCCCTGAACACCAAGTATAATAAATATTTTGCAAAGTATAATTATCTACTCCATTAAACACAACTAAAATATTCGTATACTACGAGATTATTAATTCGTCCATAAAGTTCATCTACAGATGGGGCTTCATCAATATCGGTAATAAAATTAACAACACCATCACCGTCATCGTCTTCATACAATGATTTTGCGTTTTCATTCAAATCTTTAAGTACTTCATAACATCTTTGATCATCTATGGATGGTGCCACTAAATATAACCTATACCACTTGAGCCATCTCATTATCAGATTAAGTAATAATTGTGTTCTACCAGACCCAGATGGCCCTATTATTATACAACTGATAGAATTTGGTAGCACTGGATGATGCTTTACTGGTTCTTGCTTTCGTGTTGCTGAGAAGTCAATGATATTCATGTTATACAAATAAAATGACTATATGGATTTATATTGTGTTCGATGTAGAGCACCCACCCCCACCAGTGGATTAACAAAAATAATAACAAAAAATAAAAAGCATGCATTTACAGGCAAGTGTGTGAAATGTGGTACAAAAAAATACAAATCTATCTCTGACAAATCTATGAAGACAGGTGGAGATATCGCTGCTTCATTAGGAAAAATACCAGGAGCTCCATGGGCTAAATACCCAGGAGAAAAACATATTCCTGGATATAATTATTGTGGCCCAGGAACTCGACTTGATATCCGACTTGACGAACGAGATCAACCAAGACCTGGAGAGTATCCAATAAATGCGATTGATCAAGCATGTCACATTCATGATGTCGCATATAAAAATAAAGATTTACAACGACATCTCGTCGATGAAAAACTAATATACGTATTAAATTCCATAAAAAATAAATCTTTTAGAGAAAAACTTGCTAGCTTCCTAGTAAAATCTGCGATGAAAGGTAAACTAGTGCTAGGGGCCAGCAATTAATCAGCTGATTATTATTATTATGATGGAATCGATTTATTATAGCCCAAGAGGATATTGGAGGGGTAGAGCAGCGATTAGTAAACTTGCTGATGCGGCGATTGTCACACGTTCTGTTGTTGCAAATTGGTTAGCACGACAGGCAATATGGCAAATATATCTCCCACCACCTAAAAAAATTCAGTACGCACATTTCGACGTCAGCGCTCCCAATGAAGTTCATTAAGCAGATATTTTGTTTTTACCACACGATACCATTAAAACTGGTAGACGTCAATCACGCACATACAAATACGCATTAAATGTTGTTGACGTTGCAAGTAGATATAAAGAAGCAGAACCACTATCAACTAAAACAGTAACTGAAGTTGCATCTGTTTTGAACGAATTTATGAACATGGTGGTCTACAATGGCACAACTACTACAGGTTCATCCTGAAGAAGAATTTCTTGGTGGAGTATCGTCTCTGATGAAAAAAAATAATGTCAAAATCAGACGAGGACACACCGCAATTCATCGTGATCAGGCAATCGTTGAACGATTTAATCGAACACTTGCTGATTGGTTATTTGGATATCAATATGCAAAGGAAATAGTTCAGAAAGATAAGAGATCTCGTAAATGTGTTACAAAACTACCAAGTGTGACAGCTGCGTTAAATAATGAAATTACTCGTGAAACTTCTATGAAGCCTATCAATGCGATCACAAAGAAATATATACCAACACAACGTCATGATTCCTGCTCAAAACAACCAGTACTAAGTAATGTTACTGTGAGATATTTATATGAACCTGGTGAACTTGAAGGGGGTAAAAAAAAGAGCAACTGATCCTATCTGGAGTGTGACCACACATACAATTTCCAGCGTGGTAAGATCCACGGGTAGACATGCAATCCACAGACTAGATTCAACTGCTCCTCAACGTGGATTTGTACGTGAACAATTACAAGTAATTCCTGAAGACACACAGTTACCATCGTGTTCACTTTTGTAAACTGGCTCCTCGACGTCGATTACATTCAGGACATGTCAGCATCACATTTTCGCATGTGTGACCAAGAGTACTATTAACTCTATCCACGGTGAATTGTCTTGGATTATTATTCGAATACTGCCACAACATTACTACGTTACAATTCGCACAATGTTTATTCTGCCATTACTTTAATGTCATAATAAATTCAGCATCGAGATCAAAGTCACATCTGTTTGTTTTTTCTGTCGCATTGTTTATAGTTCGCTAATTTTTCTTGATGACTACGAAGTCGTCATCAGTGATTTCTTCAGTTATTACGCAATCCATGATAACCATCCGCAGTTGAGATATTCTTCTGACTCGAGACACTGCGAGATAAACTAAGTTTGACCATTCAATATAATCATCGATAATCCAAATATTTGTATCAGAAATAGTTAATCCTTGTGATGAGTGAATCGTTATAGCGTATCCTAGTGTCCACGGAGATTTGTCCATTGTTAATACGCTCTGAACAGCACTCACAGGAACTAAAACAATATCATTTAATACAAGATTTTGCTTCCTTGACTCTGTCAAGCCTTCGGTGTCTCGTCCTGGAATCTCAGCTTCAGTATTGTATCATCGAGTATCTGCTGGGCAATAACACAATGGTACAGGTAGATTTGAAAAATTTTCTTTACGTGATAGATATAATTGTTGTTGAAGTGTATCATGAACTATCTTTCTACTTGCAACTATCACATCAGTAGGCCTCCATAAATTCCAAAAATCACTCACTGGAGTTTCTGAAATTACTTCATGCATTATTTCACATTGAATCTTATCTGGCTGCAGTCTGATTAATTTTTTAAACTCTTTCAGCGGTTCATCAATAGTTCTATGATTGTTGTTTATTTCTTCATAATAATCTACAAATGTTTTTAACCACTCATGTGGAGACTGTCCAACAAAAGGTGGCAGTTGACCATGATCACCACACATTATCACAGCTGTATTCTTTGTCAACAGCCAATCAAGAAATATTCTTAATACTTCCAGCTATACTGTGCATACTTCATCCCAAATAATAATTTTAGGAATATATTTTTCACCCATTCATTCAGGAGTCTATGTGTCTCCGCACCATCTGAAGAAACTATGGTAAGTTTGAGATTTTACTTTACGTTCGTTCATTTCTCTGGTGAGTCTGTGTGTCGGTGTCCAAACAATCATATGAGAATTTTTAAATAATTCAATCGCACGTGTTGTTTTACCAGAACCACCAGGCACATTGAGATAAACGGTTTTATGTCTGGCCACAGGAACATATACCAATGGTGCTGATGATAATAATGATAGTTGATTATTGTTGTAGTATGTTTCTTTGATTTCGACGTCGGCAGATTCATAATAACTAAGTATCTTTCCTTGTTTTATTCTCCAGTCACCCCATGATGCATCAGCGCCGGTATGTACTTGTTCTAGTAATTCTGCATAGTTTTTATTTATATAAAATGAATCTGTGGCGACTCTAACTGCGGTATCAGGAAATCTGTTTATCATCGATAATAAATTTATCAAAACATACGCGAGCATTGAAGATCTTAAATGAGTAAACTGTGGTGACTCACCATCAATATAACTCACAATTACACCTAATTTAGTTCCATCCGATAAATAAGCATTATTCTGGCTTATAAATGTGCCTTTCTCTGTTGTATCAGCAATTATAAAATCGAGTTCAGCATTGTTGATGATTAATCTTGTACAATGTCGTTTATGATTGCATGAACTACCCTGAGTAAACTTACTGATTATTTTTCTGCTGAGATCCATTGCAACTTTATTTTCATAATCAATCACATCAGGATTTTCATCATCGGAATATTTCTTTTGCTGTGGCAACCAAACTTGTTTCTATGGACCATATGATATAATTGCTTCATTTACTTCCAATGATATCAATATTGCTACATCAAGCATGTACCGTAATAAAAGTAATGGAGCCCAACATTTTTCTGAAAAATGTCTTCCAAACCATGCAAAAACAATCGGATGAAGGTTTTTCGGTGCAAACTCGAATGACTCTCTACAGGCGAATCCAGTTAAATCAAAATCTGATAAGGGACCATTTATCGCAACTCTGGTCATCTCGTGTTTTGGATGTCAAAATCTCTTAAAGTATTCAGAACACTCTCCGTATCCAAGAAAACGTCCAGGATAACATGCTACCATATCAACCGAGATAATGTCGCTATAATCGTATTTAGTATTCCATAATCCGCCGTGTCCGTATTCGATACAACTAAGCTGGACATCTTCAAGAAATTCCAATCTTGTCGGTGACCATGAATTTTTCTTCTGCGGAAAGTGTGCAGCAACTGATGGTAAAAGAATTATTCAGTAATTGTTCAGTATCATCGGTATATTCACACCAAAGATGTTGCGCAAGATTTTTCATTTCTTCATGGCGAAATTCTGCACGATAAATTTCTCCATTAGGTTGTACAAACTGATCATAGTTCACAGATTCTGAACTTTGAAATAACCACACGGTCACAGGGTCACTCTTGCTAATATTTTTAATAAAATCAAATATATAATCATCATAAAATTTAACTGTTCTGTCTCGTGGAAATATTGTTACTGCCACAGTCCATGCATGTGTGTTATGATCGATAATTTCTATTGGAGCTCCTCCTGATTCATATTTCAATTTATACAAAATCTCGGTTGTCGTCTTCACTGTTATTGGAAATTTTAATTTCTTTCCCAGCTCAGCAACATCTTTAATAGATGCTCCAGTATCTTTAACTGCATCTGTCCACTCATTTATTTTTTTACATCGTAAATCCGTTAAACCTTTTCCACGCATCGCGTTTGTGAAGTGTTCTGTAACTCGTTCAGCAACACAATTCAGCCTTGACAAAGTATAGGACGACAGTTTCATCGGTTTGAGATCATAGACATTGGGTTAATTATTCAACGGATACACCGCATAAACAACTGCAGTCGCAGGATACTCTCGTTCATAATATGGTTTGTCAATACCAGTTAGCGCTCCTGGTTTGGAATTTTTATTTAACATGACAATGTTTCCAGTGTGAAGTCGGACAGAGTCACATTTGTCACGGATAATCCAAGTATCGTCGTCTGTCGCTACGATGAATTTCATTAGAATAAAATATCTTTGATTGTCGAGATAATTAATAATTGTCACTGTTCGTTTGTCATTCATTGTAGCATCAGCAACACTCATGATTCTGAATGTTGACCACACATGAGCCGCACTATCGTCGTTCTTGGATTCACGGATATGATCAGTTATATCCCTATTCGTTAAAGCCAGATCTTGCATCGAAAAACTGAATTTAGGTTCATTATCTTTCGGTATTTTGTCAAGATCGAATCGGGCTTTAGAGGGTTTAATTGCAGATAATTCCTCCATATTATAATTAAGGCAAATATATATTTAAATTGAAGTTTAATAATATATATAATGATTCAAACAAACAATAAATGCATATGGCTTATGATTGGTTTTTCAGTTCCTTGTAACAAAGCCTGCGTAAATGAATTCTGTGGATATCATATGCAAAGTGTTCGCAGAGGAAGCTAGGACCAAAACCGTGTTTAGAATGTGGTGCTGGCATTAGAGGAGAAACTCAGTTGTGTGTACAATGCGGTGGTAAAAAGTACAGAGAACTAAAATGATAATATGATAAAAAAAAAATAACGCCCGAACATCGTCAGGTGAATCTCCCATAAAACCGCAGAAGATTATCTCGCCAGATTTTCAAAATAATCATTTAGACAAATAATATTATTATATAAATGGAGCAAAATGAATTCGTGAAACATCCAATCATCAAGGATTATGAAGCATCGCGTAATCATGTAATCAGGTACTGTCGATTAAAAAATCAGCCAGTAATGTTAATAATGCTGGTTATCTCGGATTTAATGCTGGGGGAAAAAAGATATTTATGTCACAGATTCGTGTATGAGTGTTTTCATGGAATAATCGAAGACGGACTTGTAATCGATCATATTGATCGGAATCCAAAAAATAATTATTTATTTAATTTATGAGCTATTACACAAAGTCAGAATTCTGCATGTGGAAATACTGGGAGGTGTGAGAAATTTGGAAAGCGGGCGGTTAAATCCATGAACGTGGAGACAGGCAAAGAAATAATATTTTTATCAATGAATGCAGCTGCCAAATATTTCTGCATTCACTCATATTCTGTAAAAAATACTGCAGATAAAATATACAAATCAGCGTTTTCAAAAAAATTCAAACAAAAAAATCACACTATAGTATCACATACATGAAGGGAGATAACTTCTGTCAAGCAAGTTCTCTCTGATAGTGTTGTTCCGCTTATTTTCAGATTTATAATAATATTTTTTACCAGCAGCCATGTCCAAATTACTATGATATATATATTAGGATAATTCTGCCAATCAATCTTACAAGGGTCGGAAAAACAAAGTTTTTTTTATTTGCTGAACAATTAAATAAATATTTACATATAAAAATATCACAATGAAGACTTTGACACTGACCAATGATGATTTTAACTCGAAGAAATTTCAGATGAGTGATGTTCCACCGCCGTATTGTAAATTACAATCGAAACAAAGGTAAAAATTATTGATAAATATTTATCATGGATTTTCACAAAAAATACAGGCTATTAGATCCCCTTCCCGAGATGAGGTAGCTCGAAGATGATTACAAGATAAATCTGCCACATTCTGAGGTCTTTATCATCGACTGATGGAAGTGTACATATCAATATATTATTATGTAAAATGTACACTTTCATCATGTCAGAAAGTAAGAATTATTTATTTATTCTGAGGTTTCTACCATCAATTGGTGAATCTATACATATCACTATAATAATAGATGTTTATGTATAGATTCGCCAAATCAGTCCAGGTCATATATATGTATGTCCCGATTCTGTATGTAAGATAACTGCACACAGGCCTGCATGTACTTTACTCGGCAGAAATGTATTTTGTATGATGTACTTGGAAATTAAAATAAATAGATGCTGTAGTTTGCAATTTCAGTATACTGATCACTTGTAGGAATTCCCCGTTAGATAGCTTCATAATAATTTCTGAAACATACACTTGTAATGAGAGTCTGTGGTGCAATGCTAGAGCAGTGAATTCTCATACTCAAGGTCTTGAGTTCCAATCCTGAGACTGACACATTGTTGACAGTGGGCCAATGTTGCCAATTTTGTACAATAAGTGGGGGGCTCCACCCCAAGGGATTTCGTGTACACCTCCTCACCATGTCAAACACATGGTGGGTGTTGTTTTTCACTCACCCCGGGGTTTGATATGGGAGAAGGTTTACATGAAATCCAGAAACCTAGACAGCCCTCTGAATCGATGGTGGGTGTATCTATGCAGGAGCCCCTCAAAACTAAACAGTAGGGTGATGTGAGCTCTTAACCTTGTGACCTCACTGAAGGGTACCCCACACAAGGACATTCAGAAAGAATGTTGCCAGAAGAAAAAAGCCCCATGGGCTGCCTGTGCGCCATAAGAAAGGCCTTTACAAAAAACTAGGGTGCCCCATAACCGCCATAAGAAAGGCATCAATGGAAGGACCCTAAAAAAAAGAGTAAAGGCTTTTGAAGGGAAGGGACCCCGTGGAATGGTGACTGATCATCATTGCTACTGTTTATTTTTTGTTTATTTTTATTCTGATTATTTTTATTTTTATTTTTATTCTTATTCAGAAATATTTTTATTTTATTCTGATTATTATTATTTTATTTTTATTCTGATTATTATTGTTATTCAGAAATATTTTTATTTTTATTCTGATTATTATTTTTATTTTTATTCTGATTATTATTCAGAAATATTTTTAATTTAAACAGGCATTTATTATATAATGAATTATGAAAATATTAATGTTATTTTTTCTGCAATTGAGAAATTACAACATGACGCAATAAAAATCTCTGATCAACTTAATCCTGAAAAGATTATTTGTGATTTTGAATCATTACAACAACGAAAATTTGAAAATAAATATACATTACCATCTGATTACAGATTCATGAAGCTGATTTATCGATCGATGTTAGAATCCTTGGCAATGGTTGATGACATGCAAGTTGAAAAATTCGTTCCACTCACAAACGCGATTGAAAAAATTAGATCAGAATTATCTCATGAATAGAAACAATAATCATGTAAGGCAGTTGAGAAAGATTATGTCAGATCATCAAATGATCCATTGTAAAAGTGAAAGTGAAAGTAGTCACAGCGAAGGTACTGGTCCAGTGACTGGTAATGGCTAAACAAAACCCTTGGCAGAGTCCTTGACAGAGTCTAACTATAGTAAAAAATATTTATTTATTTAGAATCAGATTATAATCACATTATAATATTTATGCAGATCAGATTATTCAGATTATAATATTTATTCAGAATCAGATTATAATATTTATTTAGAATCAGATTTATTCAGATAATAATATTTATTTTTATTCTGGTTACAATATTTATTCAGAATCAGATAATAATATTTAGTTAGAATTAGATTATTCAAAATCAGATTATAAAATTTATTCAGGTAATAATATTTATTTTTTTACTCTGATAATATTATTTATTCAGAATCAGATTATAATATTTATTCTGATAATAATATTTATTCAGAATCAGATTATAATATTTATTATGATAATAATATTTATTCAGAATCAGATAATATTTATTCTGATTATGATATTTATTTTTATTCAGATAATAATATTTATTCAGAATCAGATAATAATATTTATTCTGATTACAATATTTATTTTATTCTGAAAATATTTGCTCAGACATTCTACGATCTCACATACAGCTTAATATTTAATAATTTTCCTTGTAGATCCAGCAAATGTCCGATCTGGTCAGTAAGTTTGAAATGTATTCTTGATAATAGTGGATTATGAACTTGTAGATAAACGGGATTAATTGGTTCTGATACAATTAAATGCCCTGGAGGTACTTGAGGGGTAAATGTGTATAAAATGATCACGCATAAAAACACCTCTGAAGTTTAATTGCTTAGCAGCATCAAGTAAATCAAAATTAGACATAGGAAGAATCAACGATGTGTCCCCGGCAGTCTTAGACCCTTTCCGTACCACGTTCCTGGCAGTCTTAGACCCTTTCTTTTTTTTAGAATTTTTTTATTCCTTTACCTGTTGCTTTCTTTAATGCCATCCCAGCAGCAGTTCCAACAGCGCCAAGTGCAGCTGCTTTTGCAACAGCTGGGGCTGCAGCAGCTATTAATGTTGGTATAGCTGCAAGAAGTGGTAATATACCACTTGTCCTAGCGATGTCTTTAATGGCACCCGCAGAAAGATTAAGTCGTATACCGGTCTTTGATCGTTTGGCTTCATTGAAGTGCCTGAGTTGACGTTCTGACAATGATAGTTTATTTCGACCACCTGCGATCTGTTCTCGCTTTAGTGATATTTTTATTCCACAGTTCTCTTTTGATACTGATTGTAGTTTTTTAATCTGACCAGGAGTCAGACTGACACTAACATGATGATATGACATTACATTATTATCATGAGTGATCTAATTACATGTTTTCTACTGGGGCATCAATAACTCTCATTCGTCCACCAACACCTTCAAGTAGCATTGTTTTATCTGCTGAGTATAACAGTGATTGGTAATTAGCAATAGCTACTCTTGTCACATGAGCTCGAAAAAGTATAATAACGGCAGGAAGTCTAAATAAATCCAGATGTTCCAGCGAAAAGTAATAGATCGGATACAGCATTGTAAAATCTAGTTGTGATATTTGTAAACCAGAATCAACATTTTGATCACGCCCCATGAATGTCATCAACCGATGATAAACACGTGCTACATGTTTTTGATCAAAATTTAATAATATATCCTCAGCTGGTTCTTGATGTCCATTTATTCTCAATGAAACCTCAAAACACAGAGTTTGTCAAATATCATTATACTTTGCGTTTGTAAGTTTACTCGTGCAGCATCTTGGAAAGCAACAAATATATATCGTGGTGCAAAGACACCTTGCTGTGATGCTATCTGCCATGTAAATAAACCATTAATTGTACTTTGAAAACTATCTGTGGTCATCGTCAACCATGATAACATTGATTTACCACCTTGATTCATAAAAGAGAGTAAACGTTCTTCTTCAGGTATTGTTGGAGTCATTACTGGCATCCACAACGAAAGTTTTGTCAGTATTACTTTACCAACATCAACAACAGCAGCAGGTCCCCATATTGCATCATCATCTGTGGATTTTTGTACGAGTACAACTGTATGCTTGGCTCCGAAAATAACCTTCCTGATATTTCTACAAAATCCAAAGATATGTGATAGTGGAATTACACATGAAAATCTTCTACTTCCATCTTTCAGCATTGATTGACGTGCTGGAATCCTAAACTGAATTCTGGATTAGCACCATGAACCACCAGCCACACATCAATGTCAGCGGTGTCGGTGAAGTTTCTTGGTTGTCTTATATTGTACTGTCTGTTGTCAGGGTGGTTAGAAGTATCTTTCACAAACATCACTGACGGACCGGCTGATCTTGAGTAATCGTCACTGTATCTTGCTAGACCCAATATCATTGTGGCAACGTCGACGTCTTTCTGAATCGATTCAATGGGTCTTCCGTTGATAATATATGTAGCACTGTTGAACAACACCATGATGCCATTATTAACAAAACCATCCATAACATCAGCTCCATATTCAGTATTATCTGTTTTTAAAATTTCACCTTCTACTTCAATAAATGCTTCAGTGGGTAAGAAATATCTGCTTGTGTCCTGAACTTGCAGCTAAATTCGCCCACGCTGATTTGGCTGTCGTGTGTCATAAGAATAATACTGATAATCGCACACTGAGAAATCCTTGAGAACTGGTGCGTCCATGTCTGATGCGGGATCAGATATGCGTTTGAACATCTTTATTATAATTACTATCATCTAACATGAAGGCCACTTCCAGCTATTAAAATTGCAGTTACATTTTTTCTTTTTGTGATAGTGGCACACAAGCCAACTCTGCTAGTTTTTTATTTGCAGCTTGATTTATTATTTTACTAACATTTGCAGGCATCACTTCAGTGCTGGGTAATTTTACTGGCTGAGATTTTCATTGTATTAATCATGCTAGTCTACCTTTAATCGTTGAAATTGCTTTGCTAGCAACATCACCAACAGCACCAATACCTTTTTTACGAACAACATCAATAGCTTTCATTCCCAGTTGCTTTGCAATCAGTATTGCTTTTGGGGCTATCCTTCTAAATAGACCCTGAACAACATCACCAAGTCCATCCCCGTAGATTGCTTTATACGTAGGTAATTGCAAATTTATCACCCTGAACATGGCCGAGGCACGTTGAGCATTGTGTATTATCATCTTATTTTATTCACTGTATCTAATTGTTGCCTTTAATCGCTGTGGTAATAGTCATCGTTAATGATTTCTGGGGAATTATTACCTGCTCGTTTTCCAACGATTAAAATTTCTAATCGTTCAACATCAGCAAGAACATTATCAGGACATGGAGTAATAAGACCACTTCCAGTTGTTTCTTTCATACTTGGTGAACATGATTCCCTCCTTGGTGAAAATTCCCTCCCTGGTGAATGTAATTTCCTCTTTCGTTTATCTTCTTCAAATTTTGACTTAATTTCTTCTTCTTTTTGTCTCCTTTCCTGTTTTGTTTGTCTAGCATACTTATCTACTGCCTGGTTAAAGGCGTTAACATTATTGACATCTTCATCAGATTTGATTTGCTGAGTATTAGTAGCGATGCGATATATATATCTAATCCAATCGGCAGATCTCATATTTGCTATAAGTTCTGGTTTTACATAATTATCTCTATCGCGATATCCAAACGCGGAAATATCAAGTAATCGGTCTGGGTCCTTGATAGCGGCAATACCTTCCGGCATACATTTATTTATGATGTTAATTCTGGCTCTTGGCAGAGGTCATGGTCGAACTTCAGGTGGTGGTTGAGGAGGTTGAAGATGGCCAGAAATATCAACAGGCAATGTCTCAAGAGCTTTTTGTGTTACCTCAGTTGCTGTAAAATTTTCTTTGTTGGTTTGACAATTGGTTTAAATAACTGTTCTGTACCTTCTGCAAATTCCACCTGAGACTCCTGATGAGCTTGTAGTTTCTGCTTGACAGCATCACGAAGGGGAGATATTTCTTAATTGCCTCTAGTCACTCTCGAGCTAATCTAGCTGTGTAAGATTCTCCAATCATTGTATATTAGTTACATAGTAGTGTTTTAACTGTGTTAACAAATATCATTGAAAAAATTAAGTTAATATACAAGGGATTCAGAGCTTCTTTGACACCAGATAATAAATTTACATGACCCTTGGTCACGATATTGTATAGGTCTTGATAAAATTTTTGGTTGACACCACAGCAGCAGAGAGGGTGACAACCAAGAGTGAGTGACCGAAGAGTAAATGAACATGCCATAAGAATGAAAACAAGCACGAAAATAAAGTAACAGAATGAGCTAACCCAATTTAGAGAGAGACTCTTGATTCAGTTAGAGGCTTTGGTTTGGTGTTATTGATTTTGTATTTTCATTTTGTAGGAAGCTTTAGTTTTCATAAATAAGGTCTCCAACAAAATGGTCTGTTCACCCTCTCTGCTGCTTATGATCCTGAAGGAACTGGTGCACTTTTAAGAAGGACATTTATTTTGTCAGTGAGGAATAAATGAAAGAGATTTAGCTGAACGCCTTATAAAGTGATTACTAGTTTCTCACAATATTTCAAAGCAAGTGTTGAAATTCAAGTTAAAGGGCATAAACTATGGTGGGTCATGGATGTCATTTTTGAAAATTTGGTAAGCTGTTTGTATCTCAGAAAGTCAAACTCTTTATTAGCATATTTGTCATCCACCATGTTGTTAGCACTTGGGTTATACTAAACAACAGAAGGCAATATTAAATGGAAGCTTTGATTCATATATTAAACTTTTGTCAGAAAGATCACATGTCACAGACAGTAGACAACTCATCATTTATATGCACCTGACTTTTACAACCAATCTTCATAACACTAGTCAGGGCCAATAGTCAGAAGGTTTCAATGGAACACTTTGTCTCATCTATGAACTATGCTATGATGTCATGTCTTCCTAATACTGTAAAATGTGCCCTAAAAAAAAGTCACCTTTATACAGAGGTCACCTAGTCTCAAAAACTGTTCCCATTTTTCCGCAAAGAAATTTCATCTGTAATTGTCATACATTAAATAGTCACCTGTTTTATGAGATCAGGTGCTTCCTGACCAAACACTGGTTTTCTACTGCTTAAAGTGGTTGTTTAAACATATGAAATGTTTGTTTTCCCAAAACAGACATTGTTTAGGTAAAGATATGTCATGTGAATAGATGTGTTATGCCTTATGTTGCATATATTTACCATACTCGTGTCAATCCGTCTCTGTAACTTTACATTGGCTAATCTCTCTATCTTTTTTTAAGAAGTTGAATAGAGTCATAATAATATCACTTAGAAATTTGTTGTTGAGGTAAATACTTGAGGCAAACTATCATTCATGTAGCCCTTGTAACTAATTTTACCCTAAATGACTTTAATTTGATTAGGTTTGACCTATTCAACAATTTGTATTTTTTGCCGTGCAATATTGGTTCATCAAGACCACTGTAAATTCTTCCTACACACTGTTTATAATGCAAAAATATTAGATACAACTTTCAAACACTGTTCATTTCTGTCAGATAAGTGGACTGTAATTTTTGTAAGTAAAAAAAACCCATTAAAACTGCTAAAGTATTATAATAGTATAAAACGTCTGCATAAATGTGAATGCACAAAATGCACCTTGGTCCAAGGAAAACTAAGCGATAGTCACAATGAACACACCTGATCTTTATTAGGTAGAGTTTTTTGTATCGAGCCTAACAACACCAGCTGGACCAAAGTATCCACCCATGTTTGAGATGAAAATGTTGACAGGTATTTAATCATTGTGTTACTCATTTTGTACATGAATAGACAATGAACCAACATTACAGTCAATATTTCATACAAGATATTCTGTTGGTTCAGAATTTCATGGAATGCTATGCCTAATTCTGCAAGAACACAGAAGAGATGATGAAACTGTGTGCACATTTCATAGTAAATTCATGATACAGTGTTTTGAATTAAAAGGCATCACAAGTCTTTGAATAAAGTGACCTGTCAATCATTGGGTTGACACTATCTATATTTAGCATAGGTCTGTTACTTATGAGACAGTTGACTGCAATACACAAAATGCTGAGCTAGATACCCTCTTCCTGAATATATAAGCAAAAACGTGCAACATGAAGAAAAAAAAAAGAACAAGTGGGCAAGGTTGAAGAAATCTATGAATGAAACTCTTTTCCACCAGAATTTATGAATGATAAATGTATATGGTGAATTTTATGGATAGAAAGTTATTTCAGTTACCTGAAATAATAATAATAATAATAATAATAACAATAACAACAATAATAATAATAATAATAATAATAGTATTCAGCATGCAGTTCAAAAACCAAGTTTGAAAGGTGAACCTGCATTCAGAGGTCACATGTGTACAAATGCCAGTTTTGGTCATTTCCCATGGGTTGCTTCTATTAACAGATGCAACTGCATATAACTTTAAAAGCTTTACCATTTAACAAAGAATCTTCTATACATAACAATAATTGCCAGAAAAAAATATTCACATTTTATCATCTACTTATTATGAGAGTTTCTTGATATGCCAGTAAAAACCCTGTTTAACTTGCATGCAAAAGAATTATAAACATAGATGCAGTACATCAACCAGACAGAAGATAACCATGGTTAATTGACAAATTTTATGAGAAACTTATATTTCTTGTGCCAATAGAAATCAGTACTGAAATGATTACTAACTTTCTTACCCAGTTATCCATAATACATTAACTGAACTGTAAGTGGTTAACTGCAGCAGAAAACACCTCATGTACAGAGAATGAACCAGCAAGAATTACAGCATTACTGAAGCTTCCAGTTCCTAAAATCTAGTGAAACTTACATGTCACATCTGCTGGCACAAATATAGTTCCATCTTGTTTTCACATGATGCTTAGGTATACATTCCAACTGTAATTATTTTGTCATATTTTCTGAGATCTGATGCAGTGATCCACCAATCAGGCTGATTGTCTGAATCATTCAAAAAACCTATTCCTGCTTAAACCATTTTAAGTTATGCAAATAATCATTACAGTTGTAATACAAAAGTTGGAGTTTATTTATTCACTGTAGAAATAACTCTTCACATACAAAGTCAAGTTCTTCAATCAGCTGAGCTGGCAAAAATATTCTTTAAAAGTTATTTATAGTGGCATAAATTTACCTAGCTTCAGTTTGAAGGCTCTTTTGTGTAGTGTGACATAAATCTTAATTCAGTAAGGAAAATAGAAGTAACATTCAAATTAACTATGAATCTAGGTCTGATAGAATATTATCAAAATTTGCTTGAAGTGAGTGTCTTCTTCCAAAACTCACAAACTTTATACCAGTCTCCCATGCAGTAACATAAATAGCATCAAACTAGAGTCCTCTCAAAATGACAATAATACCATGTAGGAAAGCAAGCAAACTCTGTCTCAAATGACAAACATTCATAAAACCATGCTGGAAAGCAAGAAAAGTCAGTCTAAAATGACAAGCATTCATAAAACCATGATGGAAAGCAAGAAAAGTCTGTCTCAAAATGACAAGCATTCATAAAACCATGATGGAAAGCAAGAAAAGTCTGTCTCAAAATGACAACCATTCATAAAACCATGATGGAAAGCAAGAAAAGTCTGTCTCAAAATGATGAGCACTGATAATATTAAAACCATGATGGAAAGCAAGGAAAGTCTCTGCATACCCTAAAGATTCTTGGCATCCGACAAGAATGTCTGAAGCTTGATGTCTGGCTCAATATTTCTCAAAAACACAAAATATTATTCCAGATACTTAAATGCACTTTTAGACTTTTGAATGAAGTTTTGGGACCAAAACACAAAAGTGTAGGGATCAACAGAGACAGGAATGGTTTGTAATTACTTTAAAAAATTATGAGTTAATTTTGGCAAATAGATACTTATACTTAAGGTAATCCAGCAGCAAGTCCAAGATGATAAGGCACTGTGAGAAACAATCAAACTGATTCTACAACATGTATTTTCACTTACATTATGCGACCTTTTGGATTTCCTGAACTCACTGAACTCTTCAATCACCTGCCAGAATGTGAAGATCACAGCTGCCACCTAATAATACAGATCAAAAGTTGAGAAGATATAAAGGGACCGTTATTAAATTTAGGTAATAGTGACTCATACTGCAAATGCTAATTATGACATTTAAACAATTAAAATTGGTAGAAATTAAATAAGTAAACTAATTTTTCAATTTTTTTTTACAGTCGACCTTAATTTAAATGAACTTTCTTAACAATGAAAAGTAGAAATAACATTTTTTCAAGTCCCGAACTATGGCCATCTTTTTTTCTCTGGAACAATGAATTTTAAAACAATAAATAATCAGACATAATTAGCAAAAACTTGTATTTTGAAACTAATTATCTTACAAATAATGTATTATCAGCTCAGCTTGATGCACTATTTTGATTTTTTGCAACCCCCCCCCACATTACAAGTGTTTATTCAATTAAGCCACCAACAGATAATCAGTGGATTGACAGCAATTTTACAACAAATACTGATTTGGGTTTGTGATTCTCCAGTGGAATTATTATTCAATCAAACATATTTACCATTACATTAAACACACAGTTTACTGCCAAACTTGTACACAGGTTACAAAGGCAAGTCAAGATTTTCTTTGCAAATAAAAATGTTTGAAAATAGAATCAGGAACAAAAAATATTTCTGTTGGATCTGATGTTGATTTATTAGCTCCAATCTCTATTTTACAAAACTCCCTTCAATTCTGCAATAAATACATGATGAAATAGGAGAGACAGACCTCTTTGTACAATGGTAAAATTTTACTACCATATGATAACCCACTTCCAATTATTCAAAAATTTGGCAAATATCCTCTAAGGATACCTTTATTTGACTGCCTACTTTTCAACAATTTATTAGGCTGGCCCTCTGATCCTATCATTTGAGAACACTGTGTTTTGGTTGGTGGTGGATGAGGATTAGGGGTGGCTATAGTGGCCCCCCTCACGTGAGGGGTGGAACCCGTCTATAGATACAACCTAGAGCAAGTAGCAATAGATGTCACACAATAGGGTCTGCTCTCTATAATTGTTCAACAGAACCGTCAGCAAAAGAAATTCAGTATAAAAACCAAAGTTTGGTGATTGGGAATTAGAGGCCATAATGTTTTTAAATAATGATATGGAATGCTGGATAACCAACCAATTTAATGTTTCCTTGACATAAATGTGTACTATAACTTTGGCTGAAATGCAATATTCTTAAGTAAAGTTGTTGTTGTTGTAGGGTTTAATGCCATTTTTCAGCGCAAGATTGGCTATACATGGCGGCCAGTATTAATGTTGGAGGAAGAACCTGGGAAAACTCCGGAAAGAACCACCAACCCACGAGAAGTTACTGGCAAGCTTTCTCACATACCCACATTGGCCAAACCTGAGACACAAACCCACGAAGACAGAGGTGAGATGGCAATGATCCGTAACGGTGAGCATTTTAGACCACTCAGCCACTCAGGGCCCCCTTAAGTAAAGTAAAGCTGCAGAAAGCAAAACCAAGAGAAAGGGTAATTAGTGGCCATAACACTTGTAACTGACAATGTACAATACAGGAAATCAAATTCATTCAAGGTCTTATCAATAAAAAACAGTATGCCAAATTTCATTGAAATACACAGAAGCAAAGTGGTTAGAACATCCGCCTCGGATGCAGGAGGTCATGGGTTCCATCCCCGGCCAAGTCATACCAAAGACTTACAAAAATGGTACTAACAGCTGCCTCGCTTGGCGCTCAGCATTAAGAGGATAGTGTTAGGACTGGTCGACCTGGTGTCAGGATAATGTGACTGGGTGGGACATCATGCTACATGTCTGCGGCATGATGCCCCAGTGCTAGACATCACTATAAACTGCCACACTGCAGACATTGTAGCGATATGACTGAAAAATTGTTAAAGCTACGTTAAAAATCCGAAACACACACACACACACTCAAGTCTGAAGGAGGGCAATCAGAGGTCATACTTCCTGTCAGCATGTTGTAGAATACTGGAAATCAAAATCATTCAAGCATGAAGTCACAACAAATTCGAATTGTTATCACATGATGAGAAGTTTTGTTGTGCAAACCAAAGTCAGGAGGCCAAAATATCAGGGGGCCAAAACTCTTCTAAATGAGAATAACCCCATATAAGCCACATACAGGTCTCTCAGACAAGGTTCACACCCAACTACATCAAACTGTTTTGAATGAATTTTGAACTATGCCAGTTACAATCAATATTTAATGTGAAATGTGAAACTCAACAACAAGGACAAGAACTCAGTCCAAAATAAAGTAGACAAGACAAATCCCATAAAAGGAGCATCTAAGTCATGAGAAATGTACACCCAACAATTGTATCTGATTATATTGTATGGTTTCTGACCTATTCTGGTTATGAGGATATGAACAAGAGGAAATTTTAACACTGATTGAGAAAGGCAATAATGCAATCAAAACTGGACCTGCAAATACAAAACCATTAAAGGCACATTTACATCTAATACTCAGTCACCAACCAAACAGCATCCAATATAAGGTTGCAGGTTACAGATCTATGCTGGTTACAAGTATGAATTGTCAGACAAACAAAGAAGGTAATTACCACAGGGCTCCAGTATCTCACTGTGGGGCCCAAATGGCCCATTTCCTAGACAGCATAGAGGTAACATGCTCATTCTGCATCTCTGCCATCACAAACTTGATCCTGGTCATGACATATGCAAGAATATGTGGTCACACTAGCCAAAGTTAGGCAGTAAAAATTATTTCTAACACCAGCATGAACAATTCTGCATAGAAAATCTGTCAGCGTAAAATGATCAACCATTAGTAATGTTTGGGAAATACAATTAATAGTTTTTGGAAATACAATAATTACTAATTCTTTCGAAATGCATGGTAATACTGATAACACTGCTGCTGCAGGTGCAGACAAATCTGTCTTTATACATGTGGTGTCATTGTGGATATTCTTCACAAACACACTGAATACTATTTGCTTGCATGAACAATTTTGCACAGCAAAATCCAGTATCATAAACCTCCCCGTGGTGCTCCTAAGTGAAGTTACCATGAGGTGCCCTGTTACACTGACATAGCTATTTACCAGTGTGTTATGCAGAGATTGTTTTCCCTGTGTGAGAACATATGTACATATAATTTATATTGTGTGCTTGACTCTTTCTGTGATTGAGGGTAGAGTCTTTGAATAGCTGACTAAAATTTGAGTTCAAGGTCTAATCTTAAGGAGTGAAATTCAACTTGTTTACAATTTGGTGGAATTTTCCGTGGAAATTTGGGTTTTTCAGAATACTCAATTGCGACATGGGTCAAGTGAAATATGTATATAAATAAATTTGGTAAACAATTATTTGTTCCTGTTTAATATCAGTCTTTGGGAATCTATGGTCAAAGTTTATACATGTGTTCAAAAATAATTTAAGAGGAAATATTTATTCAAATTATTCATTGGAATTACAAAGTGCTCATTGACTTTTTGGACTAAAACACTACTCTGGGATTATTGACAACCTATTCAAACACATTCTGGATTGTATCACTGTGGTACATCTGGACATTCAAGACTCTTGGTGCATCAGGACATCCAAGATAATTGGAATTCATTTGGAACATTCTATACTTTTCAAGTTTTAGACTTGTGATAGAACATTTAGGGTTATATGGGATTTAATTCACAATACTGTGTCTTTTGAATTTTTTTTTGTATTATAGGGAAATAAATTATTTGTTGAATCTTACTTAAATTGTTGGTTTCACTTCTTTTCTTTTACTTATTTTAAGACCTAGAGTCATAACAGTATTTCATAAAGAATTTTTTATGCATAAGAATATTTTATATTGATTGTAGCTATAATTCCATACAATATATTTCACAGAGATTGTTTCCTTTTATGCGACAATATAATTAGAGAATTATTGTAGCATGTATTAAATCAATGGCAAAAAGTTCACAGATTGATGCATATAGCATTTTGAAAGGATTTAAGAGCATATCAAATTTAGCAATCATATTGCCCAAACAGTAAAGTGTTTGTAATACCATAAAATAGAGTAAACTGCAATTTTGCTTACATGCATCATACAGATTTGTCAAAGAGGCTCAAAAGATCTTGCATGATTTTTCAAATATGTATCCAGATTTTCTTGATAAATTAATTAACTTAGGAATTATTTTGGAACAACACTGATATAAACTTGGTTAAGCTTATCAGAAAAAGCATGAAAAGTCATTGCACGATAATTTTACGAAAAAAAGTTGAAGTTGCTCACATTGACTAGACCACAAGTGCAGATAAAAAAACAAGTAGTGGCTATGCCAGTGATGACATTACAACAATTAGAAAATGTAGTAGCTGCAGCAAAGATCACTAAAGATAAATTAACTAGAGAGATGCCTTCAGCATTATAATATATGAAACACAAGAGTCACTTTTATGTATATGTGCAAATTGCAGAGTCTAAGTAACGAGAGCAAGATAAGGAGTTTCATGGATTCACAAATAAGACACAGAAACTATGGAGTCAATATACAAGCAGTGCAAGGTATTTTACATCATCTCATGTCATTGTACAAGCAGCAGTCATTTATGAGTTGGTTAATACTTTGTATGGCCAGCTTATAATGATTTAGTCAAATAGTGAATTGACGAAAATTGTATTCAAGAACAAAATCCTATTTGATGGTAATCCTTGAATGAAGCAGACTGCTGAAAAGGTATGTTTTCTACTCAAGGCCCTGAGTTGGAAATTATAATCTTTCATGAAAAATTGTTTATGGCAAATGGCCGTTCAATCAAATACTATCAACTGAGAGTATTTTTACAACCCTATATTTCAGTGAGGAGTACATACACTTGAAATTACACAACCATCAATCACAAACATAGATGACTATTTCCATTAGAGAATACAACCCACATATATCTAAAAAGTTGTATGGAACTGAGATGCATTCAATGATATGCAAGATCATGTTGGCAACATTACTTTTCCAGGCTTTGATTGCTTGTTAGAATCAAGTTGTATATCCAGTCGTGTTCCAAGCTCACAGTAATTGTCTCCAAGTGGACATCTTTTTCACCTGGGTATCTGCTAAATGGCATTCCCAGTAGCTCTGTTAGCATGGCAGCAATATCACTGCTGATTTTTTTAATAAATGTAAACTTCTTTGTTCTGATCACTGGACACAAGTTCAAGTGATTGTGGCTCTGTTTGAACACAACACTGAATTTGATTACACGCAATATGAAGGCATGATTGTGTTATATAACAATTGATATTCAACTTGGCATCACAAAAGAAAAAAGATTTCACAATCACTGACTTTTCTACTAAGCCAAGGTTCCGACTACCCAAATACAGTTACACATTTTCAAATTTAATCCACTGATAATTGGCCTGGCTGGAATAGAGAAAGCCCAACTGTTGTTGAATCTGATCATGGAATAGTTAATATGGAATCACCTGTATGTGATTACACTTTCCATGGATGATTAGCCATGTTATGATGTACATGTATTGGATTTTACTGAAGCACTTGGCCTGGCTGGATTGGGGAAAACCCAACTGTTGTTGAATCTGATCACAAGATTACTGTCAGATTGCCTGTATATGCCTGCACTGTCCACAGATGATTAGTCATGTTATGTTTTACTGGATTTTAATGAAGCTTCTACAATTGATTTCTTTTCCACAATGGATTAAGCCCCTATAATTGAAGACCTTGACCTGAGCACAAATAATCATGTTGTGTATGATGATTTAATACTTGAAAACAAAGACAACCTTACAAGAATATTTTCATGAGGCCAACAAAGAAACACAGAAGTGATTTATGTGACTCAAGATATGCACACATACTGAAATTGATCCAAGACAACAGTAACATCTTGATGAAATTTTATGACACTGATGAGCACAGCCTTGTAAACATTCATTTGACTTGGTGTGCGTGGGATGAGTTTCAGAATATGTTTGTGTCCATCACCCAGGATGCAGATAGTTTCCCCATGACTGACTTGACTGGAAGGTGGACACAATTTAAAATCATGATAAACATATAAAATGATGAAATCTGCCAGTGATTCCATAAAGGAAACTGCTGACCATGTCACAAAGCTGTGTGATATCAACTGGAACTTCTCAGTGAGTACCGGTACATCAATACATGCAAACGTGTCAAATATATGTTACAGTCATGACAGACTGCACAAGAAAACCTCTCTGTGGTTTTCAAACAAATGTTTGCACCATTGATTAAACCAACAAAACAGCTTGCAGTTCAGACTGTGGAATGTGTTTAGATTATTAAGAAACCACAAAAGAAACTGCTGAAGTAGTGGCAGCGCTGATTGGTACAGAAGATGAACAGGATCCAATTCATAAGATATACAAACATGCCAGGAATATTAAGAAAGCTATGAGGAGAACCACAAAGACTATCAAATGCTTGCCAGGCGAGATCAAGGATATGCATAAGAAAGTAGGTGTGATCACAAAAGGTACTCAAGTACTTGACAAACTAGTCACACAGGCAATTGATCGATTGTTGCTTTTATGGTGCACCAACACTATAAGGCTGTATATTACCACTAAAAAGGTTATATGATAAAATATCGTGCATCAAAATGAATTGTTATCAATGAGCATTAAAAGTACAAAAACATGATGATGATATGATGAAAATATATGAATCTTCCTGACCAACGGGGCATGTAAAGAGTAGGTATAAAGTATGTTATGAGGCTATGCTCTTAAAATAAGCAACAGAAAAGAGTGAAAGACAACAAGCTTTATAAAATTTAACAAACATGATTTATTTCGCTAAAATGCAAATTGAAAATGAGAAAAAAGAACTTATGGTATTGTGAATTAATTAAATCCCAAACTAATCCAAGAATTATAGACACAAGTCCTAATAATTTAGTCCTAAATAAAACTCAGTACAAGTCCCAAATAAATCCAAAAACTGAAGGCGATGATGTGTCTGTTAAAGTTTATATAGCCTGAAATAAACAAAATACTGGACACAACATACAACTTGATTCTGCTAAAACTTAAAGCATGAATGACCAAGTCCTCATAATTACAAGATTATATAATTCACTGCTTGACCTCAGATCAAGTTTAGCATTTTCTAAAAAAAAAACATTACCTAATGGAAAATAACCTTCTAGAATGATCCTGATCTTTACAAAATCAAAACTATTACCTGAATTACACTCAGAAAATTCCAAAACTTTGACCCAAATAAACATATATACTTCTTCTCTTAACAATGACTATGATATGAAACCCATACACAGAGAGAATAATTTAGCTATGTATCAGTTGTTTACACAAAATAAAATGTAAAAAATGTCAATCAGGTAAAGCAGAAAAGAACCCAATTTTGGACAAGGTTAAGTCCAGCATACAATGTTACATTAGAATAGCATATAATGAAAAATAAAACTAACCAACAAACAGAAGAAATATACATAACAAGTATAATTAGATAATAAATGATAAATTAGTGTGGTTAACAGTACAAATGTTGCCTAAAAAAATATTCAAAGGAAACTGGATTTCCAACAAACTATATTTTAGATTAAATGTTGATTTCCTTCAAGAAAATTAAAATACAAGGCACATCTACTCTATGAAAAAGTTTCTATATGTGCTGAATATTGTAGTATGTTGGAGATCAAAAAAACCTATCATAAAGTGCTTCCGGGTGAAGGGTTCAATGCAAGAAACACAGTCAGGTGGGTCTTTGCCCTTTCATATTTAGGAGTGGATTATATAATTATGATCAATTCTAATTTTTGCAATGACTACCTTATCCCTATGGATGGTGCTGTAGGAAAGGGCCATTTGCCTAAGGTTGGTTTGATCACATGGTAATTGTTATTGACAGCATCATTTCACAAAGCCTGCTGCTTATCAAATATGGATTTTTTTAAATGCTAGGTTTAAAATCAGTGTATTTTAAAATCAGATGGTTGTAGAGATAGAGCTATTTTAGCAGCGTGGCCTGCTTTTACATTACCTTTAATACTCACATGGCTGGGTAATTAACAGTATACTATATTGTGAGAGGTAAACAGCTCTGTATTTTTTATGAGAACATTAGTCAGTAATGTGTTTTCCAACTTCCTATTGTGGTGTGACCAAAGTTCTTATAATGAATCCTAGAAGATGATAAAATTTAAAGTCTATTTGGTTTTGATATATTTCAGGGCAAGGTCTACTGCCCTGATTTTGACTGAAAATATTGATGCATTATTTTCTGTAGTGTGATTTCCACTGATGAAAGTTGCAGCAGCATTTTCATCATCTTCTGAACCATCAGTGGAAGTTCTTGTGAAATTCATAAATTTGGAGACAAAGTTCCTTATAAGAGTTATGAAAAATGGAAGGATTTGTTTCTGATTTTTTTCCCTTCATGCAGCATACAAAGTATTTTGGATTGTTTAAGAAGCCTGGGAGTGTTACAGATTAGAAGACTTTTGTATTTTTGAAATGTCAATTTACTATCAAGACTGGAAGTATTCTAATACCAAAGGTAAGTATGGTATGAGTTTATTTTGGTAAAATGCTTTGTATTTGGGATGGAAAACAGATGCAAAAGCAGGGCTCAAGGGGTTTGATTTTAATTTTAGAGCATATTGTACAGATAATGTTTCTCTTTGATGTTATTGAGGGGGCTTACTTCAGGTGAAAGGCTTTCACATGTGGATGTGATAAATGCTCCCAAAGCAAGCCATATTGCTGGATGGTGAATGTAGTCAAGCATCTTTAGGTATGACTTTCTGGCTAAACCATAACAACACAACCACAGTCTAGTTTGGATCTAATAAAGGTTCTATATAGGTTCAGAATGGCTTTACTATCAGCACCCCTGTCAGTAAATCAAAAGCTTCAAGCATTTAGCTTTCAATTTCCTAATGTGAGGAATGAAAGTGAACTTTTCTGTCAAACACAATACCTAAAAACTGTGTTTTCTCAACAACTAGTATATGTGGTCCAACCAGCATGATTTTAAGATCATTATGTAGTCTTCATGGCTGACAGAAATGCATTCATACTATTTTTAACTTCGAGAATTTGAAACCATTGGTAGTGGCCCAATTTTAAATCTTGTTTATATTCTTTTGCAATTGTTTCTGAATTGTATGCACATGTTTCGATCAATAACATGATAGGAAATCATCAACAAATAGGGAGCAATCCACATCAGGGGCCAACCACTTGGTAATGTTATTAAATTTAACGTAAAGTAACAGATAAAATACTGCCTGGCAAACACCCATCTCTTGCTTGTACACATCAGAGAGTGGAGTGCACTCAAACTTTTGTTACATGTAGGCTCGTACAAATGTAACAAAAGAAAAGAGTGAAGTCAACAAGCTTTGTAAATTTTAACAAAATAATTTATTTCCCTAGAAAACAATGTAAAAATAGGAAATAGGACTTACGGTTTGTGAATATAATCCAAAAATTAATCCTAAAATTGAAAAATATAAGTCCTATCACTAAACAGTTCTAATTGAATCCAGGTTCGAATCTCAATGAAATTCCAATATGGAAGGCGATGATGTCAGATGAGGTTGTTGTACAAATGGCAACAATTCCTCGTTGAAACACAATTTATAATGTTCTGTTTAGAATTCCAGAATAAATTTCCACTAAATGTCTTTGTCCCAGAATTTTCATAAAGAAAAGCACTTGCTTTGTTTTCCAGAGAATATGAATTATTAAATCCTAAAAAATAAATGAACTTCAAAACAATCTGACATCAACAATTGAAACACCTTGTACCCTCAAGGTGTAAAGATACGAGTCTGACTAGGTCTAGTAGAAAATAGCTGTTTTAAGCCTTGATTTTAGATCACACTGTGGCTCACATGACAGGCTACGTGATTTCTAATTTGAACATCGCATTAAAAAAAATGATAATTTGCACGCATGCCTTAAAAGACTTAGCAAATCTTACTACAAGATTCAAAAAAAAAGTTGGTTACAAATTAGAGCCATCATGCACACAGAACATGACCTTGGTAATAGCCAATCGTTTTAACTCGATGTTTACATGATCTATGAACCAGGGTGAGCCAAAAATAGAGCTGAAGTAACAGTACACTCTAATTGGGTCAAGCGAATTTTCTGAAAAAGAGATTCAAATCCAATGAAAATTATCATTACAATAAAATGTAATGAAACAAAATAAAATAAAAAAGACTTTAAAACTAACACACAAGTAATTAAAATACATATACATAACACTTTGAATACCCTATTTGAAAGAAAGTTAGATATAAAAGTGGGTAGATGGCCTTTTAAACCCAGGTCATGCAGGATATTCATTATTCCATATATCCATGTTGTATCACAGGCCTTTTCCAAATAAAAATAAAATAGCTACTAAATGCTTTTTCTTGATGAAAGCATTACAAATAAATTCTTCAATCTAACCAAAAGATCCTTGGTACTACAGCCATATCAGAAGCCATGTTGGAAAGGAGATACTAAATTGTTAGTCTCTAAAACACTGGACAAACCTTGCATTAATCATTCATTCCATCATTTTACAGACATAGCTCATCAAAGCAATGGAATGGTAGTTGGTAGGATTGGTGCTATCCTTACCTGGTTTGGGAACAGGTATTACAGTGAGGGTCTCAAACTCAAACCAACCTGAGGACTGCATGAGGGCATTTTCAATAACCCATGGGCCACAACACCTTTGTTATCTCTCATGACACCTTGTGATGTCAATCATTTTGCAGGCCACAGGATACTGCTTGGCAGGCTGTGTGTTTGAGACCCCTGTCTTACAGTAACCTCTTTCCAAATTTTTGTATATTACCAGTTGAAAATTTCCAAAAAAGATTAACGATGGTTCCAGTAGGTGTTCAGAAACTTGTAATGTATTTTACCCAGCTCAGATGATGTGTCATGGGCCTTGTTCAAAGTTTCCATAGTTCCAAAAGTGAAAATGGTTTATTATAATTTTCTGAACTATTTGATCTGAATTTTAAACGTATCTTCTTTTTTTTTTATTTTTTCGCCTTAAAAAATCTGCTGAATAATTAGATGATGAATTTTTAGGAAAACTATCAGCAAGTACATCTTCTACGTTGTGTCTGGAATTGAAGTCTTTGGTGTTTAATTTAGGATGTCAGAAAGAGTTGTTTTTTCCCTTACCATTAATTTTATGGATTGTCTCCCATACTTTCTTTACAGAGGAATGAGTGTAAAGTAGAAACATTTTTTCCATGATGCTCTTGTACATTCTTTAATCATGTGGCAGGTTTTAGCCTGGAATATGCAGTAACTACTAAAAATTTTGGGCATCGCACGTTGTTAAATTTTCTCAATGCTTCTTCTGCAATCTCAAATAAAATAGATGTAAAATGATGAACAGGATTACTGATGTTAAAAAATGTATTTCTGTTAAGTCTTGTTTTGCAATGTATTTCAAACTTAGCCCAGTCGGCCTTCTTCAAAGTCCAGTGTAGAATTGGCTCACTGGTAGAGTTACTGTTATTTAGAGAGATTGGGAAGTAGTCACTGTTGTGAAGGTCATCAGCAACCTTCCAATCATAATCCAAGAGCAGAGAAGGAGAACAAATTTTCAGATCCTTGCACACATATGTACCCATTCCAAAATGTATACATGTCAACAATTTTGTGTTATATAGACAAAAATCGTGTCTAGAAATGAAATCTTCTACCTTTTTGCCTATGTCAGTTATGTACTTCAATTCCCTTTTATTGAATGCCCCAATTAGAACAAATGGTGCAGACAGCTGTTGAATGAGGTTGTCTAATTCATTTGGTAGTCAGTTAGTGTTAGGTGGGATTTAAATGGAACAAAATGTAATCCCAGGATGGTGAGTGATGCTTACAGTAATGGCTTGTAAATCAATGTTTAAAGGAATGGCACTATAAGGGGCCCAATTGTTCACAACAATGAAAGCACCTCCTGAGGCCCTGTCAACATTTGTCTCATGCGGACAGGCAATGCAGGATCATGTCCATTTAAAAGCAGAAGAATATCACTGCAGTTAGTTTGAAGTCCTTGACAATTCCATTGTACAGAGGTTTTCTTCATTAGGAATTAAAAAGTAGAGATGGTGTAGTAATTAGGTTCGACCTTTTGTGAGGGATATATTCTATATGCTTGTTATTATGGGGAAGTACAGGGTTAAATTTTAGTTTGTAGGTCTGGAATCCCTTTAAGTACATGTAGCAGTTTCCTCTGCATCCATGTCCAGAAGTCGTAAAACCTATTTATGCAGCTTTATAGGCTCATCAGACCCTTTGTGCTGCCTGTTAGGGCTCTCTTTCATTTTGTTTGGTGATTTTGGTGTTGGGGCATTACTGAATGTTGTCTGTGTGGAGAATTTGTTTTTCTGAGGCTTATACTATGGAATATTTGAAGGTGCTGTTGCATCAGGTAGATTGTTTGGGTATATGCATCTTTCATTATCTTTGGACTGGTCTTTACTGTAGGTTGGGCCAGGTAAGGAGGTTCTCAATTCTACCATCTTTCTGGCCTCTGGAAAGGGAATACTTGCAGTGTATATCACACTTTGGATTTCCAGGTTTTGCCATCTTTGGAGTTTGTGTGGTGCTTTTTTCCATGGTTATACAACGTGGGGTTGCTTATATTGTGGTTCTTGATGGGAAGAGTCATTGCATCAGCCACATGCAAGGCTTTTGAAGCATCTGTCTTAGTGGTGACCATACTTCTGGCACTTGAAACATCCAAGTGGATTTGGTATGCATGCCTCAACTCTAACCTACAAAATTCTTTTACTACTTTGGGTAGCATTGGTTTGAAGGTAAGTATGATGGTGTTTGTGTTTGTGTCCTGCTTATTTCTGCCATGTTTGATATGGATTTGAATTATAGCAGCAACACCTTGGTTCTTCATGCCTTCACTGACTTCTGTGTTGCTGATTCCTGCCAAGTTATGGCAGCAAATCATGCCCTTGAATGAATTTCATGATGCATGAGTGAAAATGGTTACTGGTATATCAAAGAAAGTTTTTGTTTTTTTTAAATATGTTTTCATTCTGTCCTCTTCGCTCACACTCTACAAGCACACTACATGATTTAAGTTTTTGGTGTGCCAACTAACCCAATTATAGTCTTTTCAACTACAAATGGAGAAAGTGTGGCAAGTAGTCATGATGCACCTTTGGACTGAATAACCATTAAGCATGGGAATGATTCTGACCACATCGTTCATAATCCAAGATAAAGTTTACATTCTCTTGAGCTATTTTTTTTATATAATTTTCATTACGATTTGGTTTATATTCAATACCTGTGCTAACCAACCCACAAGAGAACACAAAATACCTCCCAGTTGGCCTGTTAAGTCACCACCTTCTAGGACGTCTTCTGAGATGAAAAAAGGGAAAACAAAGGAATAGACTGTAGGGGCAATGGTGGTATCAAGCAAGATGCAAAGAATAATGTTGAAGAGAAAGTGAGAGAATCAAATTAAGAAGGCCTCCAGGATAGGATATTACAATCTGATTTGATTAGACCCAGCCCATCTTTACCACCCATCTAGCAAGAAGTAGAGGCCAAAGTACACACAGGAAATTAAGAATCTTCCAAAAATAGAACTACTCTAGCATCAATCCATGATTGAAACAGCATCTCCATTTTTTTATCAAAGAATATTGTCAGTGGATATTGGAAAATCCCATACATAATGCTATCTACAGACCCACCAAATGGAAATAATATCTTTATAAAATACCCCTGAGCATATATGAAACAAACACAATGTCGAAGGGCCTAAACTGGTAATATTTAAAGAGTTTATTGGGGAAACAAAAGCCACCAGTGCTATGTGGACTCTATTCAGAAATACATAATGAATTTATGTATGGGGATGCCAAACATGGCAAACAATTGTAGAACTAATACATACAAATGTACAGACCCCAACAACAAACCTGTAGGAAGCAGTCTTGGGAGGATGGTGTAGCCAAAAAGGGTTCTCATCCACAGGATTCAAAGGTGTCTTTGGACCAGCAACAGGTAAATAATATCATGGATCATCTGAACACACTTGTGGGATCGGTTCACTCAGGCAACATTACACCAGATATGATCAATGACGTTGCATCAATTTGATAGCAGTTGTTTACCAACGATATTATGGACCCAGGATATTTTTCATTAATACATGAATGCATTGTTGACATTGATGATGTACATTATGACACTGATTGTGTGCTCTGAATTACTGTTGTTGAACACTTCATATTTTACATGAAATTTATATTGCAATGCAACATGTCATTGTAAATTCAACCCTGAGCATTACCTCCATGACTACAGTCTCATCAACTAAACCAGAATTTAATGTGACATTCTCTATACCAATCACCATGGGGCAATCCAGCACACTTGAGATCACACTAGCATCATTATGCCTGTATTACAGTTGGCCTAATATTCGATCATGACTGTTTGGGGGTCTTCCCATGATTAACTCATTTTTCTTTTCATTGGATGGTGGCACCATCTTGAAAGACATTGAAATTCCCATGGTCACATATTACATGGAGTCAGTTAATGAAGAGATCTGGCAGAGAATTCTGTAGGCTACAAGTAAAAACTCTAAAAATTTTATAAGTGAACATGAGCCCTCCATCTGGCATCTCAATCAAATTTGCACTGTATGTTGTTGATACTGCATGTTCATCAGTAATAACAATTCTGATGATCTGATGACATTCCAATATACAAATGAATCTTATGTGCAGGGCCTGGATGGTCTGGATACTATATTGTGCCAGACATTGTGAGGATTACCTCAATGATTCAGATAAATTTCACATGTGATACCAGCAGCAGCAGATATTAAATCAGTGCTTCCATAAACGTAGCCTCTTTGAGTTATATATTACTTGGCTTTTCACTAAATGTGGAACCTGGTTATTTCATACATATGATATTTTAATACAGTGACATCCCTATGTGGACATGTAACATCCATGTGTGTTGTCAACATGAGTAAACCCATTTATGTGAAATATTACAAAAATGATCTTGATGATGCTGTCCAGGGATTATTTACAGGGGACCAAAGGTGCTCACGGCCTTGTCTTCAGGCACCGCACTGCTTGTCATTAACAAGATGCAATGCAAGTCACTGATAACATCAAAAGTATTGCTGTAAATCAGTTAGAATATCTGGGATTGTGAGTAGTTCAATCGATTCAAGATCCATAACACTTTCATCAACAGCAACAATCCCCACACCAGTGAAGTAGTCAAATTTATCCCCCTCTGAAAGTTTCCCCTGGGGAAAGAATTGGCTAGCAGATTTTTTCCCTGGGGAAAGAATCAGCTAGCCAATTCTTTCCCCAGGAGAAACAACAGGCCAGCCAATTCTTTTCCCCTCCAGCTGAAAGTTTCCCCCCTGGGAAAAGAATTGGCTAGATGATTCTTTTCCCCCTCCAGAACAACAGGCTAGCGATTCTTTCCCCCTCCAGTTGAAAGTTTCCCCCTGGGGAAAGAATTGGCCAGGTGATTCTTTCCCCCCCTGCTCCAACTGCATCTTTTATACATTAGAACAATTAATTAGCAAAACTAAATTTTAAAAAAAACAGATACTAACTTATTTTAAGCATTTTATAAGAACAAATTTCCCCCCAAGAACGAATACATTTGTTTTTAAAACCAACCACATTAAAATAAATATTTACGTTACAACCTACCATATTTAACAAAATATATATTAATGCCCTTTCGTCATTTATATGTTTTTATTATTTTGTTTGGATTTTATATATAGTTGGAATATAAAATGAGGAAATATAACTATTTTACGGTCTCACTTGGAAGAAATAAGATTGTCCCAATTTGTCAGTTTTTATTAGTATGTGTAAAATAATATAGTATTTTATTGAATTTGCTAATTAAAAAGAAAACAATAAGAAATTTGCAACCAATATTTCTCAAGTATTCTAGGTGTTCCTTACTGTGTGTATATTAAAGGAAAGTGTCACAGGTGTGATAATTACAGGTGAATGTTATTGTTTGGACTGATATTTTGGGGGGCTCATGGGATCAGGGGAGGGTGGTGTCATTTGAAAAAAACAAATAAAGCCATGAAACTAGTATATTGCAAAACCCACCAGAATTGTCATATGTTGTGTACATAGTAATTATCACAGGTAATTCTTTGTGTTCCCAACAGGAAATTGTTCTATAATCCCATTTATAAGAGCATTTAGTAGCATCAAATCTTGTTATAAATAAAGTTGAATATCCTTAATACTATTACTTATTGACTCACAATCATGGATAACAAGTCATACACTGATATAGTATTGTATGTTAGTTATGGCACCTACCCAGCAAATCTGGCAGTTATCAAAGATTTCAATAAGAAAAAGAATGAAAAGCACAGCATTTGTATTAAGGATAAAGGTTTTACTGCAAGCAATGGTGTACTTTACAAAGATAACCATGGTGTTCTTAGAAGAAATGAAGTATCAACAGTCCTTGCAAGCCCTCATTAAAATTAGTAATCAAAATGTAATATTAATACAAAATTTTAATTACTCAGATAAAATGTACACAGACTGAATCTATTGGCAAGAATGCAAAAAAAAAATAAAAAAAAGACTTCTTGCTAAGCTAATTAATATACTGATATGTCCATACTCTATCAAGATCATTTATCCATCATTATTCCAGGGAGTGATTAGATTTAATTAGAAGAACTGCAAAGAACTATCTGTAATTAAACGTATATGGATTCTTCCTTATTAGAATGACTGCTTGAGTATATTTGCATTTAAAGGTGTCAACTGTCTTCAAACCCTCTCTCTCCTTTCACTCTCTCTTCTGTCTCTCTCTTACTGTCTTCCTACCTCTTCCTCTTTTCCCATCTTTCTGTCTTTCTCTCTCTTACTCTGTGTCTCTATTCTGTTTTCCTCTTTGTCTTTCTCTATCTTCATATCTGTCTTCCTCTCTCTTCCTGTCTGTTTTCCTCTCTTCCACTCTCTTCTCTCACTCTCACTCTCTCTACCATGTTCCCTGTCTTTCTCTCTTCCTCCCTTTCATCCTCGATTCCTCTCTTTGGACTATATTCCTTATGTTTTCTTTTCTTTCTTCCTCTCTCTATCTTCCTCTCTCTCCCCCTGTCTTCTTCTGTCTTCCTCTCTTTCATCTCTTTTTCCTCTCTCTCTTCTCTGTCTTCCTCTCTTTTGTCGGGGCCCCAAGTGGCTGAGTGGTCTAAAGCGCTCACCGTTACGGATCATTGCCATCTCACCTCTGTCTGCGAGGGTTCGAGTCTCAGGTTTGGCCAATGTGGGTATGTAAGAAAGCTTGCCAGTAGCTTCTCATGGGTCGGTAGTTCTTTCCAGGGTTTTCCCCGGGGTTCTTCCTCCACCATTGATACTGGCTGCCATGTATAGCCTATCTTGTGCTGAAAAATGGCATTAAACACTACAACAACAGTTTTCTTTTATCTTCTCTCTTGTCCCCTCACTCCCTTCCCCTGTCTTCCTCTCACTTGTCCTCTCTGTCTTCTCTCTCTCTCTACCTCTGCCCCTCTTCCACAGTGTCTTTGTCTTCCTCTTCCTCTCTCTTCCTCTATTCTTCTCCTTCTTCCTCTCTGTCTTCTTCTATTTCCCCCATCTCTTCTTCTATCTCTATTCTGCTTTCTCTCTCTTCCCCTATCTCTTCCTTTCTGTCTTATTCTCTCTCTTTCTCTTAATCTCACATTTTTCCCTTCACTCTCTCTCTCTCTCTCTTTCTTGCTCCCTCCATTTTCACCATCAATCTCTCTAGTATTCTCATATATACTCCATCTTCCTGTCTTTCTCCCTCTTCCTCAGTCTCTCTCTTACCCTATCTCTTCCCTTCTGTCTTCCTATCTCACTCTTTCTCTCTCTTGCTAACTTTTCCTCTCTCTCTCTCTCTCTCTCTTTTTTGTGCTCCATCAATTTTCACCATTGTCTCTAGCACTCATATATACTCCCTCTTCCTGTCTTTCTCTCTCCCTCTATCTCTCTCTTCCTCTATGTCTTTTTCTTCCTGTATCACTATTCCTCTCCATCTCTAGCTCTCTTCTTTCTCTCTAGCTCTTGCTCTTACTCTCTTTCTCTTACTCCTCTCACTTGCCCTCTCCCTCCCTTTCTGCTTGCTCCAATTTCATCATCTGCCTCAATAGTGCTTTTTATACGCTGCCCTCTTTCTCTCTGCATTACACACATCACATAATTATAAACTGTAAACATTCTTTTCCTGTAATTTTGAAGTAAAATTGAATTGTTATATTTTTATTGTAACAGGTAAATATGCTGGTGGACATCTAGGCCATGACAAAACATATGAGAAATGCCAGGATGGGTATTACTGGAAAGGGATAAAACAAGATGTAATAAAATATGTTAGTGACTGCAATCAATGCAGTAGAGTGAATCTAGGGCCAATACAAGCAGCACCTCATGATTCCTACACCAGTGCCATCCAAAGTGTAGAGTTTAGTTAAAATCGATATTATCAGTACTCTTCCAATGACAGACAATGGGAACAAATATATTGTTGCAGCCACAGATCATTTTTCCAAGTGCAGGTCTGAGGCTGAAGGTCTCCCCAACAAATAAAAAATGCTGATGAAGTAACAAAATTTCTACTTAATATCATATGTCGCCTTGGTCCTATGGACTCAATCATAACTGATCAGGGAAAAGAGTTCACAAACAAGCTCATAGATAACCTAACAAGAGAGTTGGATATAGATCACAGGGTTTCCTATGCATGCCATTCACAAACCAATATGCAAAGAGAAAGTGACAATAGGACCCTGAAAGAAATGCTACACAAGGCAACCAGTGACCAAACAACAAATTGTGATGTCTGGTTGCCCAATACATTGTTCGCATACAGGTCAAGTGTACAAGCATCTACCAAGGTCACACCTTTTTGAGATTATGTATGGTAGGAAGGCTCATACCATTTCTGCACCAAACCAAAGCACGAGTTTGTATTGAGTTCTCTCATGATGTGTTGGCAAACATTAACAAACACAGGGAGTTTATAGGCCAAAGTGTAACAGAAAATATTAAAAATGCACAGATCCACCAGAAGCAAAATTTTGATAAAAGCAATAAATCCTTTAAAACCTTTCAAAAGGGAGTTCTTGTTCTTATGAAGAATGCTAATAAAATAAGGAGATCTGGCTGCAAATTAGCACCACAATTGGTGGGCCCTTACATAGCAAAAGATATTCTTACAAAGGGCAGGGTAAGACTGCAAAATGAATGAAGTGGCAAGCTGCTGTCTAACAGTTATCATTGTAGCCATTTCAAACTTTATGCAAGGAGACCAGCTATGACAAAAGCCACCACCACCAAATATGCCACAAATTCCAAGAAAATGGAAACCACCTTTATGAAGCTACCAAAGTATAATTTATAAAGACATCCTCAGTCACAACAAAATTGCAAACTGTATGAGGTGATGGTAATTGTAAGTTTTGAGCTATAAGCTCATTAGTTGCAGGAAGCAAAGAGAGCTACAACATTTGCTATAATAGTATTGTCAGGCACATGTGCTCCACAATGGTTAGTAATTACATCGAGAACAAAGTAAATAAGTATTTACATGACAGTAAAATGGAGTCAAATACTCTATGGGCAACTGATGCTGAGATTATGATATCCACAGACATTTATGTGTATAGTGCTAGTGGATCAAATTCCAAAGGAGTTAAACAATATGATTAGTTGAGGTACCCAGCATCCTTTTCCTTAGACACTTTCACTCAGTCTGGAATTTATTTACAAAACCTTGCAAATGACCATTTTAATGTAGTGTTAGGATGCTAAGAAGAAGCATCAACATTAATTAAAAGTTGTCTCTTATTCCGTGTAAGTGATTTTTGAATTAGTCTGAAATTGTAATCTGTATTAATGTAAAGGCTCATTTGAAATAAACCCAATGTCAGAATTTGTTAAGTGAACCATTACATGTATTATATATTTCACATGTGGGCCTTAAGCAGAGGAGGAAACAGTCCATTAATGAAAAGAAACCAATTGGTTGTAGTGGGGAAAGAATCGGTCAGCTGATCCTGTTCCCCACCATTTGTTAAGTGTTAAGTGACCCATTATATGTATGATATTTCACTTGTAGTCCTTAAGTGTATTATCAAAGAGCCCATCAATGAAAAGAAATTATTGGATTGTAGGGGGTAAAGAAGCTAGTTGATTCTGTCCCCCCATTTATTTCTTAAGTGACCCAATACATGTATGATATTTGACATGTGAACATTAAGCTTATTACCAAAGAGTCCATTAATGAAAAGAAACTAACTGGGGGGGGGGGGGAGAAATAACTAGAGGGAGAAAGAATCAGATAGCTGATTCTTTCCCCGGGAAACTTTCGGCAGGGAGAAAAGAATTGGTTGTTACACCGGTCAGTAAAATCATCAATGAAGCTGCTCAACAACACATAACCAATTTGATGATTGCAAATGTGACAATGGGAAGCAGATTACTGAGCATGGATTGCAAAAGGGACCCAAGATGAAACCGTTAATGTATAAGCAATTTGAAAATTTGAAGAAGTATCTGATATCACATTGGACATGTATGCACATTTGAAGACAGATCAAAGCAAAAAGGATTTTCAGTATTATTCATATCTGAATAAGGATTCTAATATAAAAAGATTGGATAGACCTACAAATTCATGATATGTCTTGGTATTTTCTTCCACATGGGGCCTTTATGGAAATTGATGGAAAACTTACACAAGATAATGATGCTAATTATGCTGAAATTGCCCAGGATGGATTTGTCAATCATGGTCACAGTTGTTTAACACATTATTACATTGATGGAAAGGAAAACTGCAACATACTTGAGCAATGTTGACATTGCCACAATAATCATTCATGCTAGCAATAGAAGTATTTTTACTGCCTAAATTTTAGCCATACTGCATACACTCGCATGTGACAAGGTAAAATTAGTAAAGTCATGGATTATAAAAGGCATTGACCTATATCAGTAAGCCCATTCTAAAATGTCCATTGTTACACTACTCAACTGAACTCAATTTAAAAAAAAAAAAAATCAAACGTTACAGTAATATACCAGTATAACTATTCTCCACCACTGGTCAGGCAGGTAGTAAATGTATCGCTGGTCGTACTCCACACTGACAGCCATTACTGTCCATAACAATATGTACAACATGTTCAGGATAAGATTCAGGACTGTCCTCCACCTTAAAGAAGAGAAAAGTCTGGCTATGGTAACTTTTTAAAAATACATTTTAAGTGACTGTCTGTACATAATGGGCATTTCTGGTGTGAAGCTTATTTTGGCTTTATTGTTTTTTTAGATGGAAAAGTTTGCCAATATCAGAACATCAAAAAAGTCCTTGCAATACTGTCCCACTATATTTTATCAGGCATGAGAGATTACAAAAATAAACAACACTAAGATGTTGAAGGAATGAAGGACTGATACTCTGCATGGCCAGGAATCTATATAAGTATGACAGACACAAGTCCTAATAATAAAAGTTCTGAATAAACTTATGTAGAAATCCAAATTAAGTCCAACACTGAAGGTGTTGATGTGCCTGTGGTGGCCTGTATTGTGTTGTTGTACCAACAGTCTTTGCTGAAACACAGTAATGCAATCCAAGTAGAATTCCATATTTGAAATTTCTGTATAAATTCAAGTCTCTATTTCCAAGAATGTTATTACTTTTGTATTTCCAGAGAAGAAATAATTGAATAATTCCAAATCAAATACTGTACAGAACATTAAACTTGATTCTGCTTGGATGTCAAGCACAAATTAATAATCTTTCCAGTAACAGAATTATATAGTTTTCTACTTGACCTCAGATCGCAATTAACATTTTCTAAAAAAAAATGATGGAAAATAATCTTCTAGAAACTTCTTAATGCTTACAAAATAAGATGTTAGCAATAATTAGAAAGTCTGTTACTAAAATTATAAGATATAACCTGGACTATGCCAGATATGCCATGTAAATTGTAGGGAAATTTCAATAACCTAGACCCAGACCAAAATAAAACATGTTAACTTGTATTAGTAATGATTCTGATATAAATCCATACACAAAGAGAATATTTTAGCTATGTATTAGTTGTTTACAGAATAAAATAAAAAAAGAAATCAATTATTCAGGTCAAATAGAAAATAAACTTGACTTTGGACAAGGTTAAGTCCAACATACAATGTTACATTACAATAGTATATAATGAAAAATAAATTTTAAAAAAACCTAACAAACAATGCAAATAAAATATACACAACAATATTGATCAGCACTATTATCATTATGGATGAACTAACCATACAATAGGACTAGCAATCAGATTTTCAAGATGGCCACATTGGATGTCAGATCAACACTAGTGTCATTCATCTACATATCTGACAGGCACCATTTTATTTTGGACCAACTATGCATCATAGGCTGTATTTTAGTGAAAACACCATGTCAATATTACCCTCCTATTCAGGTGGAGAAGCTATAACAAGATTTTCAAGATGGCTATCATGATGGTCACAATGGATGTCACATAGGCATCATTTTTATTTTGTATCAACTAAACATCATAAGTCACTTCATAAATATGCATCAGTTTCACTCATGATAAGACTCGTCTATTAAGTTGGAGTAAATCTGAGTCGGAATATGATCATTCAAGTGTTAAGAAGCCAACACAATCAGATGTTAATATAAACTTTATTGCAATGCAGAGATCTTGCTCAAAATAAAACTGATTGGCTGTCTTGATGATAAAACCTATTAACCAAGTTCAATAAAATCTAATAAAAAATCAAGTATTTGATTCAAGATCAACTCATTTCCAAGTTTGATCCAAATCAAATCAGAAACATGACCACCAGAGTAGAACAAGCAAATGTTGATGGGCAGATTATGGGCAGTGAACACATGGCCACATCATAGGCTCACCCAGCATTACAGCCCAGTGAGCTAAATATCTCAACTCTAAGAATACTGCAAATTTATTTTTGTTGGTAAAAATCCTTTGTTTTCTGAAAAAATTACATTTTCATCAGTACTTGCTTTCAAAAGAAGATCATAGTTTATAAAGTCTTATATTCTGTGGTTTGTAGGAACCATAAAATCTGCACAACATGGGTAACCCATGAAAAATTATGAATTCATAATATGTACAGTCAAACCTGTCCTAACAGTCACCTATGCTCAGCAGTCACCTGTTCACAGCAGCCATTCTAATCCCACCCACCCCAAGCAAAATTCCTATATAAATGTCCTGTATGTAATGGTCACCTGCCTTCTGTGGTCAGCAGTCAGGTGTTTCCTAACCAAACAATGGTTTCTCCCTGCCTAAAGCGGTCTGGCACTAATTTGCACTGACCACTAAGTGACCTATATCAACTAAATTTTTGTTTCATGAGAAAGGTATGTTTTAGACAAAGGAATATCATGTGAATTGATTTTCAAACAGCTCTTATCTTGCTTGTACTCCATACTCCAGTCACAATGACAGTGTAACTCAGAGGTATCAATACATCAAATTTGAAAGTGAGGCATAAATGGAAGTTGCCTTTTATGCCAGTGTGGTAGGTACAGTTTAGTACCCTCATCTATTTTCCTGCAAATTTAAGCTAATTCTGAAGAAAAAGATTAATCTTTGTGAAGAGATATGAGTTACATTCCTTTTCATTAGGGTCAGGAGTCATTAAATACTTAAATATGGTCTCTAAAGACAAGCAAAGTTTTGGTTTATGGGTCACAATGAATAGTCATATACAGATTATTCTGGTTCCCTATTTTATCACAGGCCTCATATTAGCCAACTGTATTTTGATTTCAGTGAGTTGAGCAAATGGCTAATCCAGATATTATTTTTAGAGCATTAACAGCTGTTTCCAAGCCTAACTTGTACAAGTTGGCAACAACAACAAAAAAAACAACAGTCAGTCTTGTTTTGAATTAGCAATGAAATTATTGTTTTATCATGTTGCACAAAACAAACTAAGATCTGTGACCATTTAAAATCAGTAATGATTTTCAAGGATGGATTAAGGTCAGCAGGATACGTAGAGAAAATAAGTTTGGAAGAGATGAACATCTACACATATTTTATGATTTTGATGAAAACTGCACATAAAACAATCTTAATAATAATAACAATAATAATAATAATATTGAGTGCATGGTACTTGTTCAAAAACCCATCTGAAAAGGTGAACTTGCACACAGAGGTCACCTGCCTGTGTGCAAAAGCCAGTTTTGGCTTTTTCCATGTGGTGGTGACTACTGACAGATTTGTGTGTGTGTGTGTGTGTGTGTGTGTGTGTGTTTTAATGGCAAGGGACTGAAAAAATCAAAACTGAATGCTTTATTGAAAGATAATCCTGAATTGTGCACAAAACTGAATATCGGGGCAGATGTGGTCAACCAAAAGTCGAAGAGGAACAACTACCGCTTTTGCAAACTATACTGGATATCTCAATGCATAATTTAGCTTCTCATGAAAAAAGACAGTTCGAAGTCTACAGAAGTATCAAAACCTTAGATCAATTAACAGAGCATTTAAAAAAGATGGCTTCAATATAAGTGGAAGTGGACTATACCTTTGTCTACTTCCTAAGCGTAGTTCGTCGTCAGAAGGTAAGCGTCATGTAACCACTGTCCCATAAAGTTAATTAGAGCACAAAATGATTATCACACTAAACATATTGATTGCCAGTTCTGCACAGCTACAATAAGACATTTAGAAGAACTGTCTTCCATATTCGGACTGGATGAGGTTTATTTTATCAGCAAGGATGATAAATGTCGCGTCCCAATTGATCTGGTCGCTGCCAATATGCAAGAGTCCACTGCTAATGCACATCGAGTATAAAGTAAGCCTTCCAGACCATGACTGGGTAGTTGTCGCCCATCACAAGCTTATACTCTCGGTGTATGCCAACATCGAGATCCATCACAATGGTCTTGGAAGCAGAGACGCTGTTGGCTTTTCTGACCCAATGTTTATAGCCATCCAAACTGGAAAACACTCCGCATCAACAGTACTCAGCCATGGATTTGACTTTGAAAAGTTGCTGTGTCTGACAAGGTTCGATACCATAACCAGACTGGTATTGACAAATTGGTCAAGCCGATTCTCGTGTTTACTGTTGATGGTGGGCCAGATGAAAACCCATGGTATCAAAAAGTCATTAAGGTTACTGTCCACCATTTCTTGAAACATGATCTTGACTCTGTCTTCATTGCAACAAATGCTCCAGGATGAAGTGCTTTTAACCGAGTGGAGAGAAAGATGGTACCACTGAGCAGGGAACTGAGTGGATTAATATTACCTTATGACAAATATGGCAGCCATTTAGACGAACGAGGTAAGAATTGACATTGAGCTAGAGAAGAAAAACTTTGAATTTGCCAGAAAAACATTGACCGAAATATGGTCACAGTTGACTGTAGAAAATTACCCAACTATTGCTGATTATATGGATCCATTAAATTCAGAGCTCATGGAACAGGATATATTGTGTAGAGATCAAAACTGGTGTGATGCTCATGCCTGCTCAAGCCGATACTTGCTTCAGATTGTGAAGTGTGATGACAACATGTGCTATTTGAAAGCACAAAGCTCATACTTCAGCGTGATAAAAGACAGAACAGATTTCTTCCTCCTCCTTTACCCCTTGTTCAAACATGTGAAGGGCTTAATGTTCCAGAGGGGCCCCAAGTGGCCGAGTGGTCTAAAGCGCTCTCCATTACAGATCATTGCCATCTCACCTCTGTCTGCGTGGGTTCGAGTATCGGATTCGGCGAATGTGGATATGTGAGAAAGCTTGCCAGTAGCTTCCCGTGGGTCGGTGGTTCTTTCCGGGGATTTCCCAGTTTCTTCCTCCACCATTAATACTGGCCGCCATGTATAGCCTATCGTGTGCTGAAAAATGGCATTAAGCCCTACAACAACAACAACAACAACAACAATAATGTTCCAGAATCAGCAACAGATGGAGTCTTGCACAAATTTCCATCCTTATCTGCAACTCAAAGTCTGAAAATGAAAGACATTCTACTTCAGTCAGCAAACACATTTCAGACAGTTCCCTACAATCTTTATTGCCCTTCACTTCAATCTGTGCTGAATGAGAGAATTTGTAAGATACGCCACTTGTACTTCAGCTCTCTGGTCATGTTGTGCAGTCACTCAGTCCTTCACAAACAAATAGCAGTTCCGTCAAAGCACATCAGACCAATCAGAGTCACTGCTAGAAGGCAACATGGAACGATGGTCATACTAGCAAATGCAGAGAATGGAGAAAGTGTGGATTGGATTGAGAAGGAGGAGCTTGATCTGGAGGGAATATCCCTTCCAATAAATGATGTTAATCTAGAAACAAATGGATTTCTTGTTCGTTCAATGGAGGAACATCATACTTTGCCTTGGGATAATAATAACTATGAAGAGAAATAATTAATTTACAAATACTTCAGATTTTAAACCCTTAGAATTTTTGTGGATTTCTTGAAACTTTAATGTTAGTAAGAATTGAAGTGATTGATGTGATTAATTTACATTTCATTTTGGTGTTTGTCTAAAATTAATTAAATTTTTAAAAATATTTTTATAAACTTTAAACTAGCCAAGCAGTCCTTGTAAAAGCCTGATTAATTAAACACTGTTTTACATAAAATATTGTTGTTTTGTCTGTATAGTTAACTGATTTACATTTACTTTCAGTATTACAAAAAATTGCAGGGAAAAAAGGTGGGGTAAGAGATTTGTGATGTCACATAGACGGGGTCTGGGTTTTTGTGATGAAGTGTGACGAGGGGGGGAGGGGGGTCAACAAATGAAAAAAAATGCATGATGTCATATGTGGACGACCCCAAACCTGTCTACAAAATATTGACCTTTATTGCACAAGTCAGGGTCTAATCTAGGATGCATGATTGTGAGCTACATACTGTAGTGTTAAAAAAAAAAATGTGCTGAAAAGTCAACTGATTCTATTTTCAAGCCCTACCTTCCTGTATTTAATCCCTCCTATATTCATTAGAAATGTGTGGTATATCTATATAAAGGTTTACAACAGTATTTTTTTTCTCCACTGGTATGTACCACTATACTTTTTAACTGTATCAGTATATTGGTAGTTTCCATCACTAGGGAATGTATGGAAATTCCACAGTAATCTTGTTATGAATTTAATGATATTAAAAGCATGTATTCATTTATTGTGACAAAATAATATCAAAAGTTTTTATCAATTTTGTTTTACAAAATAGATGTTTTTGTCACAAATTAATTTCAGATATTATAAATATAATTAAGCTTATCAACCGTTAATTACATTTTTGACACATGTCATGATGCCAACATGGCAGCCAAATATTGCTGTACAAGATATCTGGACTGAATCCAACTTTTGGAAAAATTTTGAAATAAAAAATCAGGAAACAAAATATCATTGTTGTTAGTTATTTAATAGCGTATGTTAATGCCTTAAATATATGTATTTCCTTGGTGAGACCATGAATCATCATAAGATTTTCCACAGAGCAGTTGTTTTGCTTGAATTGTATGTAATTTCTCTAGTCCACCAAATATTTTTCATTTCTCGAGTCAGTGTGTTTTATGGTTACCGGCCCATTCTGACAATTACCTTGCCCAGGTGTTAGCATTCTACTCAAAGTTTTCCTGCTGATTATATCAACAGTATAGAGAAAAACTGTTTACCAACTGTTGTCATTGGGTACTTAGAAATAGGGGAAAACAAGGGACTTCCAGCCAGAAAAAAATCAAGTTAGCAAGAAGGAAGAAAGACAGACAGAAGGAACAGAGTAAAGACAGAGAGAGAGAGAATAAAAGGGGTACTGACTAAACGAGGAAAGAATGAGAAATATTTGATAATTTACCTCAGAGTCAAACAAAATTTATATGATTAAAACAATCACAGTATTTATAATTCAGCCAGCATGTGCATTTAAGATACAGCAAGAAACACTAAATATGAGTATGAAAACTTGTATTTTCATTATTGTGACTGGTGTCATGTACAAGTACTTACAAAACTCTTTTTATCTCCTATTGGCTCAAGCTTACCTTTTTGGATTTAACTCTGATGTGGTTAATTGGAGGAAAGAAATGGTGTTATGTTTTGGTTACCATGTAGACTGTTTGTTGTTATGCTTCTAACCAAATTTGAATGAACTAAATCTATGTTGATATTTTCCAGTGTATTTCTTATCCAAATGTGAATGGCTCAAAGTTAATAGGAGATCAAATATACAAGCACAGATGAATGGCTAGAATCTCTTGCCCATAGTAAAAACCATGCATAATATCTGCACGAAACCTTTTATTCAGTTTTCTTGTGTTCCTGATCTAATTTGGTGAAATGTGTTATGAACGTTGGAATACCCATTAATAAACATGTATATCAATATAGCTCTGTGATAAAAAAGAAAATATATCACATACATTTGTCTATGTTTACATAAATGATTTAAATCATGTTAGTTCTTCTTTATACCATCTTCAGTGAGTAATTCAGAAGCAAAGTGTACAAGCCGACAGCAAAACAGTGTGAATTTTTACCACGTAAACGGGGACAGAGTTTTCTGACTGATACACACAAGGTTGAGTCGAGTGGGACGTGTGTATTGTTGTGCATAGCGTGATCTGAAAAAATACCAACAAAAAGGGGACATGCTCAGATACATTTATTTCATGGTTTGTATCATTGAGAAAGGTCTTGGCATTACATTTAAGCCGACATTACAAAATGGGGATGTCCCCATTTTGAGGTGTGTCCCGGGTCTGTTGGTCTGAATTCACACTGATGTCCCTGTTTCATGCCTTTCACACAAGCTTGCACACACACATGCATGCATGCACACACAAGATAATTTATTTCCTTTTACCTCAAGAAAATTAATTTGTTTCAAGTAATATAATGGATATAATATGGTGTTATTTTGCAATGAATCAGAGCAAAATAACTTTTCCAACTATTTGAGAGCTGGAATTTTTTTTTTAAATCACAGGCCCCTACCTCAGGAAATTAAATTGTTGGTCCCTAATATAAGAGCAATATATATGGTACATGTCACTGTATGTTCAGAAATACCACAGACAAAATGTTTCATTGTACCTAGCTCTAACATTCAAACATTCAAAAAGATTTCTTTTCCCTTTTTTTTAAATGGGGTAAATCACACACATGTACACACACACATCAGGAGTTCTAAAATAAACGCTGTAAAAAGATATTAAGCATGTAAGTACATTTAGAGGATATGTTCACAAAATAATATTGTCCTTTAGGAGGTGTCATGTATATGGAGTTCTATGCTGAGGCATGTTTCACTGTATTACAAAACAGCTGTGTATGTTCCATACATGGAAGTCCCTGCTGAGGCATGTTTCACTGCATTACAAAACAGCTGTCTCTCATATATGGAGTTCTATGTTGAGGCATATTTCACTGTATTAGAAAAAAGCTGTGTCTCATATATGGAGTTCTATGCCAAGGCATATTTCACTGTATTACAAAACAGCTGTGTCCCAGATATGGGTGTCACTGCTGAGGCATGTTTCACTGTATTATGAAACAGCTGTTTTGATGTTTGTAAATACTGCATATCTTGAGAAATGATAGGAAAATTTAATCAGAAGATATCTAAGGTTCATCTGCAACCTATTCCTGCATTTGATGAACCATTTAGCAGAATAATGGTAGACTGTGTCAATCCCTTACCTAAGGCCAAGTCAGTAACCAATACTTGTTGCCCATAATGTGCGAGTCCGCATATTTCCCAAAGGCAATTCCTTTCAGCAATATTAAAACTACAACAATAGTAAAAGCTTTGACAAAATGTTTTACTCAGTCTGGCCTGACCAAATCTGTCTAATTTGATCAAGGGTCAAATCTTGTGTCTGGAAATTTCTAGCAAGTTATGCATGAATTAGGCATTCAGCAATTCAAGTCAAAAATGAAATTAAGGTACGACAGAACTATAATGGACAGGACTTTTCAGTCTGGTGATAGAGTTCTGTCTCCTGCTAATTTTTAAAACTTTTCTTCAAATTAGATATTATGGTCCTAAGAAAATTAAGAAAAAAATGAGTGAGTTAAATTACAATATTAGTATTTCTGGGACATAAATTTATTAAAGGAGTACTGTCATGTTCATTGAGATAGCCAGGTTAATTATGCAATCAATTTAGTTGTACCTGTCCAACACAGTGAGGATTTAAGTGATGGACTGAAGTGACTTTGGAGTAACCAATCCCTGGAATTCAGAAATTATGAACAATCTGGACCAGAAACTTTCACATTTGCAGCAACAAGAAAAGAATGAACTAAAACAGCTATTACTTGAATATGAGCACTTGTTTACAGATGTTCCTACATGAACAAAAAAAGTCTACCATGATGTTGAAATTGTAGATTCTGCACCTGTGAAACAGAATCTGTACAAGATGAACCATCTCAAACAGGAATGTTTGAAAAAAAGAAATTCAGTATTTGCTCAAGAATGATTTCATTGAACCGAGTAAAAGTAACAAGAATCAATTACTGCATTGATAAAATTGGAATGCAAAATATGTCACAAAGTTTGACCTTTTGAAAGGATTCTGGCAAGTTTCACTGTGGGAAAGGGAAAAGGAGATTTCAGCATCATGACTCCAGATGGACATTATCAATATAAAGTGATGCCGTTTGGGATGAAATGTTTGACTTGTACTTTTCAACATTTAATGAACATGATTACATCTGGTCTAAATAACTGTGATGCTTACATTGATGATATCATCATCTACAACAACATCTGGAAGATAACTTAGAGAAAATTTGGAAATTCTTTGACAGACTCATTGATGCAAATTTGATAATTAATTTATCTAAAAGTGAGTTTTGCCGTGCTTGTATTACATTTCTAGGACATATTGTGGAACATGGACAAGTTAAACCTAAAGATGCTAAGGTCAAGGCTATCTCTGAATTCTTTGTATCTAACAGTATAAAGCAACTGATTTTTAGGTATGGCTGGATACTATTGGAAATTTTTCTCCAGTTTTACCATAATTGCTGAACCCTTGAGAAAGTTTTTGAGTAAGAAAACGAAGTTTCATTAGACTGAAAAATATCAGTAGGCCTTTGATAAGTTAAAGGTGATATTTAAAAGTGCACCAGTTCTTTCGGCCCCAAATTTCAATCAATCATTTAAAATGTATGTTGATGCAGGTGATGTTGAGGTTGGTGCAGTACTGCTTAAAGACAAAAAGGTGTAAATCATCCAGTGTTCTGTTTTTCTAAGAAATCAAATAAGTACCAGAGAAATTATTCCACAATCAAGAAGGAATGTTTGGCTTTGATACTGGCTTTGCAACAATTCGAAAAGTGTAATAGTTAGCTCCTTTTCTGCTTATTGTGTTTAGTAATCATTACCCCCTTACTTTCATTGGTAAGAAGAAAAACAAAAATCAACAATTATTAAGGTAGAGTTTGATGTTGCTGGAATACAATATTGACATCCTGCACACCTAGAGAAAAAATAATTTAATAGCAGATGCACTCTGACATGTATAGAAAAATATTATATTGTTTCATGTATACTTTGTGTCATTCATAAGATTTCATCGTACATAAATTTTTATCACACGTACATTTGATAAAAGAAAGCTGAGGGGAGGTGTTATGTATATTTAATTTCCATTATTTGTTTGTTAATTTTTTAAAAGTTTTTTTTTATTTTCATTATACATGAGCTATGACAGGGACATCAACATCTTCAGCATTGGATTTAATTTGGATTTCCTTTAAAGTTTATTCAGAATTTTAATTATTAGAACTTGTGTCTGTAATTCTAGGATTATTTTGGATTTAATTTGCAACAGTGTATTTTAGTTCATTTTTTGTTGTTGACATTTTCACTTTGTATTCAAGGGAAATAAATTATTTGTTGAATTATACAAAACTTGTTGATTCCCACTCTTTTCTATTATTTGTTTTAAGACCATAGAGTCATAATAATATGGAGGTCTATGCTGAGGCACATTTCACTGTATTACACCACAGATATGTCCTGTATATGGAGGTCTATGCTGAGGCACATTTCACAGTATTACACCACAGATATGTCCTGTATATGGAGGTCTATGCTGAGGTATGTTTCACTGTATTACACCACAGATGTTTCCTGTAGCTGCTAAGTTAAAAATATTACCTATTAAAGACTGAATCCAGTTGAGAAGAGCCAAATTAATGTACAGGATATCCAACAATAGTGCTCCTGAATATTTACAATCACTATTCCAGTATAGGCTACCTGGTAATACTCCCCACCTGCGACCCATGTCTACTAAACATTATAAAATTCCCAAACCAAATAAGGAATTATTCAAAAAATTTTCCAATACTCTGGAACTTTGCTCTGGAATAGTATTCCAGCTGAGAGTAGAAATGCCCACTCTTATTTCCTTCTTCCAAACCAAATATATCCAGTGGCTTCAGAGATGCAGTAAAAATAAATAAATTTCCTTTGTATGAAGACCTCAAGGTACATTAGTTCTTCAGCTAATTGTGTTACCCTCTTTAAATAAAGTTCTTATTATTATTATTATTATTATTATTATTATTATATGAAGGTCTATGTTAAGGCATGTTTCAATGTAGTACACCAAAGATGTGTCCTGTATATGGAGGTCTCTTCTGAGGCATGTTTCACTGTATTACATAGAAGACATGTCCTGTATATGGAGGACTCAACGGAGGCTTGTTTCATTGCATTACACAACTGCTTGCAGCACACAACTAGAGTTGTCAAACCAACTACAACTATGCTAGTTAATTAAACACTTACTTTTAGGAATCTAACACATGAAATGCCTGTGCAGCTTTCTACATCTAAATAACATTTAACACAAGTTTATCTTCCCATCAATCTCAGGCAAGGTAAAACAATATTCCTTGCAATTCCAATTTATGATTTGTCCTCAATCAAGAAACATTTAAAAGAAAACTGCATGTAAAATGTAATTTTTACAGTAGAGTTCATAATTACCTTGCAAATTTCATCCACATTATATCCAGGAGAACAACAAAAACTGGCTTGGTCAATAGATCATATTGCCTGTACTTCACAGCTGCCTTCAGCTGTAACAGAATACAAACATCAGCCTGGTGACTTGCATACTCATTCCATGTGCCTGAAAGGGCCCTATTTGTTACTGTTATTCCGACACAACAATGAAACTTCTGCACTTTAAATATGAAAAGAAATAAACAAAAATCATATTAAACTGTTATTCACATATCACATAGTGTAATTTTTTCCTCCAAGTCCTCATGTCAACCACTGTCCAACTGCTAAAATCCTCAAAGAATTTTTCTGACACTGGCCCAGGGCAAGTCTCTTTAAAAGGATCACTTGTACAGACTTAAAATCCATTGCCTGACTAGACCATATATGTTACTGTTACATGTTGGCTCATACAAAAATAGCAGGAGAAAAGAGTGAAGCCAACAAGCTTTGTATATTTTAACAAAATAATTTATTTCCCTAGAAAACAATGTAAAAATTGGAAATAGGACTTACGGTTTCTGAATATAATCCAAAATTTAATCCTAAGATTGAAAAATACAAGTCCTATCACTAAACAGTTCTAACAAAATCCGGGTTCAAATCTCGATGAAATTCCAATATGGAGGTGATGACGTCAGATGAGACCGTTGTACTGGTGGTAACAGATCCTCGATTGAATCACAGTTTATGTTTCCTCATAACCCCAGAATAAATTTCCACTGAATTTCTTTGTCCCAGAACTTTTTATAAAAAAGTACACTTGTTTAGTTTTCTAGAGAATAAATTATTAAATTCCAAAAACAAATGAAAATCAAACTGGCTACAACAATTAGAAACACCTTGTTCCCTCAAGGTGTTATGAATGACCCTGACCCGATCTAGTAGGAAATGGCTGTTTTAAGCCTTGATTTTAGGTCACATGTACTCCACGTGATAGGCTACGTGATTTACTACTTTGAACATCGCAATAAAATAAAATGCCATTTATCACGTATGCAAGAATAGCCCTATCTAAGAACCAAATTTTTATACTGAAAATATATAAAAAAGAAAGGCCGTTTACAATCCAGTTAACATGCGGGCCGAAATGACCTTGGAAATAGCCAATCATTATCACTCAATGTTTACAAAACTGTGTACCAGAGTGAGCTAAAAATAATGCTTCTGTAATAGGTTTTATGTTCTAAATAAACAGAATTTACTTGAAAAAATATTGAATCCCGTCAAAATAATCATTACAATAAAATGTAATGAAACAAAATTAAAATAAAAAAGAATTTTAAAACTAACACACAAGCAATTTAATTACATATACGTAACATTACTATTATTTAGACACACCCGGTGATGTACAATCTGCATTTCATCATGATCTGTAGGTAGAAATAAGTATTCTGGGACCTTGTAGTACTTTTGCTTTCTGTATGCTGAATAAACCTTCATTTTTCTCAATCAAAGTTGAAAATAGTATTGAAGTCGGAGAGGCATTGATCTTTTTTGTCAGTACAAACAGTAGCTTCAAGTTCACAATTAGTGTGATTGTACTGTGGATGTTGCAATTACAGAAATTACTTGCTCTATATGCATAGAATTAGTGCTTATGAACTCTTTAAATGGATTTCAATATAATTTCATGATCTCTGTTTGTTTAGGGTGAAAAAGATCATTGTATTGGGAGCTTTTATAAGTCACTAATCCTAGCTCATCTTAACTGTTACACAGCTGCACAGGTACTACTCAATATATTTAACCAGCAAGGCTTTATCAAGTCAGCATGAGCATGGAACAGCTTATTTTATTCATGCTGTACAAATGAGTGCTAATTATAGGTAACCAATGAAACTGAGTGAACAGAAATAGTACTTGTTCCCTGTTCAAAGGTCATGTACCTCACTCAGTACATACAAAGTTTATTATGACATTTGACACAATTTTTTTAAACAGATGGTCTTCATAATATGGTAGGATCTACAGATGGGATCCAGCAGGGAGCTGAGTATGAATAATATACCAGTGTATTTCAAGAACTTCAAAATAAAAACGCAGCATTTTGTCAGTGGGCTTAAGGTTTCTTTCAGGCAAATTAAATAACACTTTTTTTGAGACAGAACCAATGGTGATTCATTTATAATTCGAGATGGGCCTGATTTGGATTTAGAGGGACCCCAGTGTCAGGCTATCAGATTCTTTTGAGTTCTGCATATACTGTTTTTATCCAACATTTTTCAAAACAGTATTATGGATATCATAATATCTTCTCTCTGATAATACATCCATCTGCCAATCTGCTGGTATGCTCATTACCGCATCTCCTGACCTTATCTGCTGCATGGAAATAAACTGACCCTTATGAATCATAGGAGTTTTTAAAGATGCTGATAAAATTTATATCATTACCTTTTACAATGAAGCCCTTATGCATAATGAGCCCTTTATTCCATAATTTTCATTGCCATCTCCAAGCAACTGTTACTGATATCTCCAACAAATCCTTGTTGAAAACAGCCTCAAACACGTACATATGAAGAATAAATGGACTGTAATCTTACTTAACATTGACAATACACATTTCAAAAACTGTCATTTACTAATTGAGGTCTATGCAAAGTTTTGAGGCAGAAACTTGCAACATAATGCACATGCTTACCATCCATCATCATTATAAAGTAATGAAAATTGTAATTTATATCAAGTGTTAGTATTGGTCCTGTTATTCTACTACTTTCCTCTTATGTTGCAACAAAATTAAAAAGGTTTTTTAAAGTCAGAATAGTACCTATCTGTAAAGAAGCTTATTTCACTGCAATACTTGCATGTTGTAGTAAAGAAGTTTATTTCACAGTGATACTTGTATGTTGTAGTAAAGAAGCTTATTTCACACTGATATTTGTATACTGCAGTAAAGAAGCATATTTCACAGGGATCTTGTATGCTGCATTAAAGAAGAAAGTCACCATTAAACAAAATTAAAAAGACTTTCAACTTAAAAATACATGTATAGAAAGCAAAATTAAAAAAGGATTTCCACTTTAAGTGGTAGACTTACTGGGGTTATTACATTTCCTTCACTATCTTTTTCTGTAAAAAGAGAGAAAAGAATCACTTTAATATCTCAAATAACACAAAAAAGAAACCAATTTTTTCTAGTACAGTAAAATGTGTTTCTTCAATACAGCAGCTGGGGTGGTTCAGCTAACGTTTTTTTTGGGGGGGGGTCAACTTCCCCACAAAAGCCCGATTCTACAATCCAGGCCTTGGGAAAATGTTGATTTCTGCAAAAAAAATAAATAATTAATTAGCAAAAGGAGATGACCACACCCATCTAAATGATGTTTCATATACTATTTCATGGGTAACTGTTATATTTACTGTTATAATTGTTCATTTGTAATCAGGCACCGCCCCCAAAGTAAACCCATGGGTGCAAAACAAACACCCTAGTAGGTTCGGGGGGGGGGGGCCAGGTAAGTTCACCTGGGTCAAGTTATGTTCATTACAATTACCATTGATTGATATTTCAACATTTACTCGGCCAATCACAGCTGTCCTCCTAATGATAATTTTTTTACAAACGCTGACAAACTGTCCACCTCATGATTCGAATCCAAACAAAATTCTGCCTGGAGACCAACACTGGCTAAACCCACATGTTGTTTACAACAAATCAGTAGTAGCCACTAGCCCCCTCCCCAACAGATGTGATTTGTGTTTTCTCAAGGGCTTGTCAGAGACTGATTATTGATTTTCCACCATGTGAATCACAAAGTGATCCCAAACAGGTGTTAATGTACTAAGATCTTATTACACACATAATTTAGATTCTGTATTGCACTGATGGATTTTTTATGAATGTATGCTATTAGGGGAGAAAAAAAATACTATAATCTTATCTTTTCGATAAGGTTTGTTATTACGATGTATGCTACATTCCCCTGAGTTTAATGGACAGCAGCATTACAATTATGGTGCAATAAAGTGTCTGTATGCTGCTGAGAATAATGTGTTATTTATAGCAGCGAGTAGGTCATTGAACTAGAGATACATCATGCTGTTAGTGAAATGGGAAAGCATTTCCTTGTGAAGGGTTCTAGTGGGTCATTAGTAGGTTAAAAAAAATATGGTACATTACTAAATATACTGAAATCTTGTCTATCTGCTGACTGGTGGTGTGTAATTAAACCATTGTTTAATAATAATAATGTGTGATTCTGCACTAAATATGGAATTTCGCACAGCTAAACTAGCTTGGCAATGACTAGAGTCAATTAAGAAATAACTCCACATGCTGCATTTTCCATCTTGTGATTTTATGTACTTTGATTTCTGCGTATGTTTAATGTCCTTGAGGAAGTCTGTGAAAATCTGCCTTTTGTTTTTCTGTTTTGCACCTCCAAATGCTGTCATTTATGTGGTAAATGCATTCTTCTTTTGTTAATTGATAATTCCTGCTGTCATGAAGAGAGTGCTGCAATAATCCATGAAATTGAACTGTGTCACTTTGAAAAGTTCATGTATTAGGTCTTGTTTTGGTTTCCAATGAACCGAGAGTTTTCGAATGTTACTGAGGGACTCTGCATTGCTATTATTATTATTATAGTCCTGCAATCTCTGCTCCATTTTGCTGGATGGTAATGTTGACATTTTTGTAATGGTTATTTGAAGTTTTGTACTTTTTTATATCAGTGGGCTATATGGGTTTCACAAACACAAGCAGCTTTCATTCTTCACTTTTCATTATAAGTTTTGAATGTTATCATAATGTTGCAGGAATGTTATTTTGTGTCATTAAACAATGTTGTTGCAACATTCCAGCACGTTCACCAAATCAGGTTGCCACAACCTTATATGACAACATTGCTACAACCTTTGTGCAACGTTATTGCAAAGTTGAATTGTTATCAGGGACTAAGGTCTTAAAATAAGTATCAACAAAGAGCAAATGCCAACAGGTTTTATATAATTTAAAACTAAAATTTATATATTAGCATTAAAAATGTAATTAACTGAAAGAACCTAATGTATAAATATTATTATGATCACATAATATAAATACATGTATATATAATCATATATAGAATGAAATAAAATATCATAGTACTGTTTATCTGGCATTGGCACTGTGGTCCTGTCAGATTTGAGGTTTAATTCAATACGCTATTGTACATCTATATTCTGACAATCTTTTGGACCTCGTAATAATCAAAATAAAGAAAATGAAAATGTATCTAAAATGGTGTTCAAACAGCAAAATACGCTATACATTCATTTTACTCATCAATAACTCTTTATACAATTTGAAATTGTTTTGTAATATAATGCAAAGAAAGTATGCTTAGCTAGAGAAAAAATTTTAAATCAACAAACATGCATTACTGTTTGATAGCATTGATAATGAGCTGATTTATGAAAAGTTAATTTAATATTTTCTTTATTAAAACATACGAGTTATTTTCCGTATGTTATTGGAGATGGTGCCATCAACCAATTCTATCATTGACAGTATCAGTATCAATGTCTATGCATGTGTTTGCTTTTTTTCACGTCTTGATGTGGTTTTGAGAGCTTTGGTGTGATTATATGTAATATTGGAGTGTCTTGGGGTGTCCTGGGGTGTCTTGGGGTGTTTAGTAAGACTGGTTCTCTGAGCATGCACATATAAGTTTTTAAACTTATTTATGTCCATGTCGCCTGGACACCAAGTTTGATGAGTATTTCACAGTGTATGTGTATCAATGCCATTAAAGATAAACAAAATATTACAGTTATCTCTGATCACATCCACTGTGTAATGTAAATGCCATTTGTTTTTATGTCTGTCTCATGAAAATATTCTGGCTGGATTTGTTTGTTTGTCAAGCATGACATCGTCGTAAACCACATGATTATTAATGCTACCATCAAGATCTTCAACCGATGGTGCATCACTGATGTCGGTGATAAATTCAACAACACCTGTATTGGTGGAATGCTCATGTTCTATGGAATCATTTGCAACTTCACTGAATTCCTCAAGGACATCATAACATCACTGATCGTCATTGGATGGCATTACAAAATAAAGTTTGTCCCATTTGAGCCACCTCATTAACAGGTTGAGCAACAACTGAGTTTTACCAGACTCAGACAGACCAATGATAATGTCTCAAACAGTATTTGGTAATGCTGGATGATGCTTGATGGGTGCTTGTGTCTGTGTCACTGAAAAGTTGATGATGTTCATATTGTAGGAATATGTTTTATTTATAGTCATTAGTCTATATTGTGTTCAATGCAAGACAGTCAAGGATACAACTATTCTAAGAGCAACAATGACAAGGAATAACAGGCAAGCATGTAAAATGCGGCACAAAAAATAAGTTTGTGGCACCTTACGAGATGTTAAGTGGTGGTGATATTGCTGTGGCAATTGGGAAAATTACCAGGAACTGCATGGGCTAAGTACCCGGGTAAAAAACATCTTCTCGGATATAATTACTGTTGTCCTGGAACACAACTAGACAAAAAAAATCAACCAAAACCAGGTGAATTTCCAGTAAATGTGATTGATCAAGTGTGCCATGCCCATGATGTTGCATCTAAAAATAAAGACCTGTAACAATGACATATTGCTGATGTCAAGTTAATTCACATGCTGAAGTTGATAAAAAAAAAACATACAAGAATCACTCGCCAACTGGTTAATAAGATCAGTTACGAGTTTTAAGTTAGCAGCAATTAGCAAACTTGCCAATGCTGCAGGTGTCTCACGTGGCGTTGCTCATGAAGTTCATCAGGCAGATATTTTGTTTTTACCCCATGACACTATCACTGACACATCACGCAAACGACAGACTCACACATACAAATACATGCTGATGGTCGTCGACGTTGCAAGTAGATACAAGGAAGCAGAACCACTATCAACTAAAACAGCACATGGCGGAATGCGATGGCCATGATTGCTACAGGTTGATCCTGGCAAAGAATTTCAGTATCATCGCTGATGTAATAACCTAATCTTGAAATCAGATGCAGACACACTGCCATACATCATGATCAGGCAATCATTGAACAATTTAACTGAACAGTTGCTGAGTGATTGTTTGGACATCCGTACACCTAGGAATTACCGAGTAAGGAAAGATCTCATGAATGGGTTGTGAGACTACCACATATGATAGTGGCATTAAACAATGAAGTCACGTGTGGAATTCCTATGAGACCTGTTGATGCAATCACAAAGAAACACATCCAAGTTAAGCAGCACGACTCGTCAATGAGTCACTCATGGAGACAAGTGCTGGGCAGCAACATGACATTCAGGTATTTATATGAACCTGGTGAACTTGAAGGTGGTAAAAAAAAAAGCAACTGATCCTATCTGGAGCATAACCACACAATTTCCAGCATCGTAAGATCTATGGGTAGGCCTGCAATATACAGACTAGATTTGGTGCTCCTCAGCATGGTTTGTCTGTGAATAATTACAAGTAATTCCTGAAAATACACAATTACCACTGGGTTGGATTTGCTAGTGGCCAGGACCATTAAAATAAACCATTTTATGTCATGAAATGGTATCATGAACTGATGGTGCCGATGACGGTTGTGATAATTTATTGTTGTGGTAATGCACTCCAGGAGGTTTACCATCTGCAAATTCAGAATTACATACTCATTCATTTTTTATTCTCTAATGACCCCATTGAGCAGAATTGGTGTTGTCAGTGTGTAACATTGAAAGGTTTTTGTAATAAAAGATCTATTTTTGTTTTACTTATATAAAATGAGTCAGAGATGACTCTAACAGCATAATTTGGAAATTGGTTTATCACTGCAAGCATCGATGATCTGAGATAAGTAAACTGGGGTGAATCACTATCATAGTAGCTGATGATGGTACTGATAGTGGTTCCATTTGCTAAGTTTGCAAGCTCCCTGGTGGCTAATACACCTTATGCTGCCATATCTGTGATTATAAATTCAAGTGCATAATTAACCTTGTACAGTGGTGCTTGTTATCAGATGAGGCTTCCTGGGTAAATTTGCTAATAATGTTTTTGCTTATATCTTTTGCAAACAATATATCATCATTCTCTGGGAGCCAAACTGTTTTTGTGGCCTATATGAAATCATTGCTGTACTTACTGTGAATGATGTAAATATCCATGCATGTATCTGAATAGGACTATCAGAGCCCAACCATGTTTATTTTTTGTACAGCAGTCTATCCCCAGATCTGGTTTATTAAAATGATGACCAAACCAAGCAACAATAACCCGATGAATGTTTTGCTGCAAAATCAAATGATTCATTCTCGGCAAATCCAGTTAGATCCAATGCTAGCAGTGGACCTTTCTTGCAACTCTGGTCATTTTATTTGTTGGATGACCAAATTGTGAGAAATATGGCACACATTCATCAGCTCCAAGAAAACTAACAGGTAACAAACCACCATATCAGCTGAAATTACATCAATGTGATTATATTTGTGTTCCAAAGGCTGCAGTGTCCTAATTCAATATGTGAATGCAACATATCATCAAGAAATCCCCTTGGTGTTAGGCGCCATGAATTCTTTTCAGTCCATTTCCTCGTGGGGCATTCATAAAATGTTCTGTGACCCACTGAGCCACACAATTTAGCATGCCAGTGGGTGCGCTTGCACCTCACGTCGGTTGAAGAGCATTAATATTGGGCTTGTTTAAACTATAAAGTGTATAAACAACAGCAGTTACAGGATATGATTTTTCATAATAAGGCCTGTCAATGCCCATCAGCATTCCCAGTGCATAATTTTTATCTGCAACGGCGATATGCAGGCCAATTGCTTGTGATTGTTGAACAGGGTCAAGTTTATCCCAGATAATCCATGTTGGACCATTGTGTTCGACAATAAATTTAATTCTAAATAAATACTTTTTATCATCAGCTATATGATCTATAATCATTCCCCTGTGTTAGCCATTCATTGTAGATTCAATGAAAATACCATCAGGATCTATTTGGAATGTTGACCAAACATGAGTTATATCATCCCACTTGAACTCCTCTGTGCCCATTCTGATATACTCGTGTAATTGTAAATCAAACGGTGGGCATCTTTTCTTATCGTCTACTCTATCAAAATCAAACCTGGCCGCAGCTGTTTTAATCATAGATAATCTTGCAAACTATTCTCTTGTAGTTTCTAACGATTTAATCTTATTTTGGAAATTTTCTTGGTCAATTTTTGATTTAACAAGGGCTGGTCAATTTACTCTGTAAATTTACAGACAGACAAAAAACAGTGTAGAGGTTAGCATTGTTGGTCGTCAAATGGAACTTTATTAGGGTTCGAATCATGTGATGGACAATTTGTCTGTGTTTGTAAAAGAAAAATATTATAATTGGGGGGAACAGCTGTGATCAGCTGAGAAGACACCTGTGTGCAAGCTGATGATGCATTTGTCCCGCAAGGTGTTTTTCTGCGCCTTCCCCATAAAATTGCCACCCTTTGACTTCTGTCCATACTATGCAAGTCTGATATGTATTTAAAGAAATAACAACCAGAGGAAACTACATGTAGAGTGTAAGACAATACAGAGCAGACAATATATATATGTAATGTGTCATGTGTCCTGCTTTATGAACTTGGGAGTGTCCATGCCAAGCTATGTGTTGTATCTACCTGTAAAAGGGCGCACATGGCCTGTACAGGTAGATAATTAAAGCATCACTATTAATACATGCTAAGTGGATGCTAAATAACCAATTCTAGTAATCAGTTATCTGTAAGAAGGCCCATGTTTGACTGCCTATACAGGTAAAATCACTAAAGTGTCACTTATATTAGCTACATGTATGAAGTGGATGCTATGAGTAAATGATACATAGAAAACTTACCTGTATGTATCCGACCATGGCAGATGCTATATAGCAATATAAATGAGTTTTCTATAGTACACACAAAACTTGCACATAAAAAAGGCACTGAAGCATCATTATTGATACTAATAAAAGGTAGTTTTTTTCAGGGGTAAAACTAATTTTAATTATGCAATACTTACCTGTAGCTATTGTTTAGGTTTTTTTAGTGCCGAAAAATCACACCATCCATCTGATGTGCATACATCCTCCCTTAAATGAAGAATTGTCAGTATGATGCAATTCCTCTTGCAACTTGCCTTGTATCAGCAAACAAGCACAGATAGTTCATTTTTTCATAGATGACTATTACATCAGGACATCAGAGCGGGGTGGAAGCAGGGCATTTGACAATAGCTGTGGGTAAGTATTGCATAATTCAAATTAGTTTTACACACACACACACCCCCAAACCAAGCCTACATTTTCATAGCAGCAATAGCTTACCCATAACTATTGTTAGCTGAATTTGTCAGTAAGGAGCGTTGGCTGACGCACTAATAAATAAAAAAAAAAAACAAAGAAAATGGAGAGTACTCACCATTGGTGGAGAGGTCCATGTTATGGAATGTTGGTATTTCTTGGGGCCGCATATTGTGCCAAAACAATGGGACCCAGAGACAAAATGCCTGTGCTTTGTTGTTATAAAGAGCAGAGGTAAAAGGAGGAAAAGGTGGCATGGGAATGCCACAATTATGTCCTCCAAGGAAGAGTGATTAAGGTTGGCCCAGGAGGTAGTAATGTTGCAAACCTCATGGGATTTATGTTTTTTTTTATAAAGGAAAGGTCTTGATCAGTAAGAGACTGGTATGCTCTTATGATTGTGGTGACAATCCATCATGAAACAGTTGCAGCTGAAATGTCTATGGAGCCCTTGCGAGGGAGGAAAAGACACTTCCTACCATTTCTTTTTCCTTTGGATGTCTTAAGATAGAAATGGTGGGCCCTCATGGGACATAAAAGTCTATATGTATCATCTGCAACACAGATTCAACTGAGACAAAGATTTCTATTGGTAGAGGAGCTATGGAAGGTAATTTATTTTTGGATAAAATCCCAGTTGACAAAGAAGGGAAACCAAATCATAATTCCCATTAAACCGGAGATGGCCAGCGTCAATAGATAAGGCATGACTCTCACTTCATCATCCTGCTGAGGGAAGAACAAGTAGAAACACTTTAGAGTGAGGTCCCAAAAAGAGGCCTCACTCAATGGGTAATATGATTTTGGTTAAAGACCATAAAATACAAGAAAGATTCCATCAAGGCATAAGAGATCATGAGACAGGTCTCTGCAGCTCAGAATACCTAATAAGATTGGTAAGGTGCGAATCTGAACCAATAGCCATGCCTTGAGTGAATTTATGCATGTTTGAAATGGCAGCTCTATAGCCCTTGATAGTGGGTACAGAGCATCTTCTGTTCTCAAACAGAAACAAATGGAAACCAGCAACAGAAGTTCTAGAGGGTTAGCTTGGATCAACAGGTTTCCTACTGCACCAATCACATTAGATTCTCCACCTGGCATCACAGACCTTGAATGTAGAAGCTCTCCTGGCCTGAATGACGCAACTGGCAATTTCACCCAAAAGTTGTTCCAACAGAGAGATTGCTTGAGATGAGCCCAGCATGAAGGTGGAGAATTTGTGGGCTGTTACTGAGAAAGGATCTCCAGTGTTGTGACAAAAGATCCTTCCTGAGAGGAAGAAACCTGGGTCAAGTGATCAGCAAGTCCAGAAGATTGTTGAACCATGAGCGCTGAAGCCACAGAGGGGCTATGAGAATGATCTGAGAAGTGGAAGTTCTGACTTTTTGCAGAACTTGAGGAATCAGTCAGAAGGGAGGGAAAGTGTAAGCAAACTGCCAATCCAGCTGGAGACTGAACACATCCACTGCCCATGCTCCTTGATCGGGAACAGAAGAAATGTAAAAACGAAGTCTGTTGTTGAGCCTGGTTGCAAATAGATCCACTTCCCACAGCAAGAAAAGGGCCTCTTTAACAGAGCAGTGAAGAGTCCCTTCTGTGAGGATGGCTCTGCGAGTTCTGGAGAGACTGTTTGCCAAAATGTTCTTTTTGCCCAGAATATGCAGAACTGTGAGTGTAATGTTCTCCAAGGTGGCTCAGCACAGGGGGTTCCAGACTTATACACAAAGAGAAGGGACATGTGTACCTCATTAATGTCGAAGATAAGCTATGACGGACGTGTTGTTGTAGGAGACTATGACACATCGAACCCTTACTCTGTAGATTTTCCATTACAATGCTAGGTGTATATACAGCCTTCATTTCTAGGTTGTTTATGTGGAGGGATGATTCAGACGAAGTCCAAAGTCCCTGCAGAATTATGCCCTTTGGTTCTAAATGAGCACCCCCAACTGTAATCTGACGCATTAGCTAGCAGATAGGAGTAGGATTTGAGTGCATGTATGGGGACTCCAAGCATGAATCTGTCTTGATTCATCCACCACTTCAAATGGTGATGAAATGTTGGTCCTAGAAAGATCATTGCTGATAGAGAATCTTTGCAAGGTTTCCACCTTGCAAGAAGGAGTAACTGTAGAGGTCACATATGAAGACGTCCTAATAGAACCAAACTGGAAGCGGCGTTATAGGTTCCAGAAGGGACAGGCACAGTCATGCAGACAAAGAAGATTTTTCCATAGCATTTCTAACTGGGTTACGAATGGATCTATCCAATACAGGGAACCCTAAGTTCGGGTTTGTGAGGAAATTCATCCCCATGTAAACAAAGTCTTGCGATGGAGTGAGATCTGTTTCTTGAGGTTGGGCAAAAAACCCAATTGAGTTACCATGGACCAACAGTGGTACAGATCCCTAAGGATGTCTTTACTATCACTGAGTAGTACCTTTGAGGAGTCCAAAGCAACATCACAACTGATGTGAAGAATTTCAGCTGACAAAGCCATAGGTACAGGAAGTGCATGCCGAGATGTCTTGGCCACAGCTTCCAGCATGCGTTGAAGGGTGGCTGAGTTCAAGGATGCTCCTCTCATCATACTAAAAGAAACAGCTGAGAGAAGGTTGACATGTTAAGCTATGGTGACAAGTAGTCAGACTTTCTGTTCCATAACTTTAATGTCTTTTATGGAAAGGTGTGCCTGGGCTCCACTTGAAATACCCATCTTAGCTGCACCAGCATCAAGCTGGGGAGGTTTCATGGCCACTTTGGGGAATGTACCTGATAGCTGGCAGATATGACCAAGGGTCACAACAATGAGAAGGGAATGGCGCACCCTTGATGTAGTTGATTAATATTTTGGCATGTCAAAAATCTCTCAGCAATTTCCTCAACTGCAGAAGAATGTCAAGGAAGGAGTAGGTCTGGTTGAGGTTGAGCCCCCAAGATCTTTTCCAGATTGGAAATGATCTTTTTGGACTGTGTGGCAGGTTTTGGGCACAAGTCAGGAGGCAAGAGGTGACAGACTTCATTTATTGCCTTATCAAAAGACTATACCTCCTCTTCCACATCTAACAGAGATGAAGAGTGGGCACAAGAGTAGGCATCACTTGTGCTTCCTTTATGCTGAACTCATTAGGGTCAACCAGAATGGAGACAGCATCATCGGGGATACACTGAACTTAAGTGTGTAGATGTCACTAAGTCCCCAAACGTGAAGAGGGTACAGGAACACTCTGTGCTAAGTCCCCTACTGCAACATGGTAAGTAGGGGCTGAAGGTGTGGCATGAGCTGGAGAGTGATGAGAATGTCTGTCAGTCTTGGAAGAAATAATGCCTCTAGCCTTTCGAATGGTTTCCACCTGGTGATGAGGCAAAAGCTGCAGTATCGCCTCTGTTATTAGGGCAAGATCGAATATCTCAATGGGGCATACATGACCAAGGCCCCTAAGGTGGAGGGCCCCATATCCCATGGGATTCATTGGGATCATTGGAAAGGGGGGATACTGATCCAATCTCCAAACCTAGTCTGAACCCGCTGATTAGAACCCCAATGCTCATAATAAGGTGCTAGAGGGTGGAGAGGGAGGAACTTGATATGAACCCATCCCCATACTATGAGGCCTTAGTGTGATGATCAGAGTATAGAGGATCGTCAACTGATGCATCACTAAGGAAGGTTTGGTGCTGATTCCTCCCAGTGAGAGGGTGCAACACACTACCTTCGAGAGGGTGATGGCGGTGCATCTCCTCAATGGGTGGCAGCGACATGCTATGAAAAAAGCGGTGCATTTCCTCCTCCACGGGAGGCAGCGTCATGCTATGGTATGGGTGGTGCATCTCCTCTTCAATGGGAGGGTGTGACACATGAGATGAGTGGTGCATATCCTCCACAATGGGAGGAAGTGACACACAAAGGTGAGCAGTACATGTCATCCACAATGGGAAGCAGCAACATGCTGCTACATGGTCACTGTATCTCCTTAACAATGGGAGGCTGCAATGTGCTGGGAGGGGTATTCGGGTCAGAAGACTCTTATTTTCAGTAACAGAGAAAACAGAAAATTCCAATGAAGAAGGAGAATGTGCAGCTGGAGTCTGCAAGATTCCAGCTTTCTGCAGACCATAATTTACAAAATGTACAACAATTTTTTCTGTACATTTGCAACATTTTATTGCAGTCTTCTTGTGGCCACACTTTCCCACAGATTGTATTGACACTATTCCTTTATATCGTAAATAAATTAAATTATGTCATGTATAACTCACCTTGTTTATATGTACCACATACAGAATATACCCCTGTGCTCTCTACAGATGTAGCAAACAGTAGCATAAATTTGCCAGTCTTTTTTTCCATGTAAGAAAGACAGTTCTCAGTGTTTTATACAACTTTTATTGAATAAAGGAAGTATACATACATATAAAAACAATGTCAAAAAAACTCAACATGTTGAATCAAATATCTAGATACTGTATATGACTTGGTTCCTGCAATGTCAATCTAGACTGAGGAACACTTATCGTCTTGTGAGCAAGCTGTTGTTATACCTTGCATAAATGACTTAGCAGTACCTAGATATAAAATGATTTTGATATCAAATGTATCTGACCTAGTGAAAAAATGAGAAATAAAAACAAGTACTGCATGTCAAGCCATGTAAAAATGCTGTTCTTCAAGAAGACATTAAGAAAGATTTATGCTCCACCAACCTCTGTCTTCGACAAGAAAATTCAGGTGGAAATACTGTTTTCTGTTGGGTCGGTCTGTTGTATGAAATTGTTTTAGCCCTTCCTGTGCCTGTATAAAAAACAATAATTGACATGTATGTAAACTCTAACTGTTCCATCTTTCCTAAATAATTTTGAATGTTGCATTTAAATAATAGATAATGTCCAATCCCTGAATGGTACCCTTCCTCCAAAAATTATCTCTCATATATAATCCATCCAATATTTTATTTTCCATCAATCAGTTTCACAACAAATTTTATGTTAAGCCAGGGCATTAATTCAATTTAAAACAACCTGGAATAACCTGATTTTACTACAAATCCTCAAATAAAAGTCTAACATCCAATAAATGTCAAGATGCAGTTACGGGCTGAAATCTGCAACAAGTAAACAATGTACAGACAGGCTTCTGCCACACAAATAGACACACATACACACTACATTGCAAAACTTGCTAAAACAGTGTGGAACTCCGATCAGATAATCTGCATGCATATACAAATCAGCATATGCAATTTTACTGTGCATGTCTAGCCATTTTAGTACAATCCTACTTAAACACTTCTGCCCCCAAATCTAAAGTCCAAAACAGGAAAAAGTCATAAAATTTCAGAAGTTACTGAACTAATGCAACAAATGAATCATATCACCATTAAGTGCATTTGATTAAGCCTACCATATTTGATTTCTCAAGGTGAAATAGTTGTTATGTAATCATGCTAAAAAGCCTTAGATGTCAAGACAATAAAAAAAAGAGTATTTCTTGAGTTACGATCCAAATGAAGCAAATCTTTTTGGCATACTGAGGCTGGGCAAGCTAACTATCTTTCTCTCATCACTCGAACATGAAAATCAGTCTGTCTGATCCATCTTTCAAGATATTTGGCTCCAACGTCTTTGTGTTATCATGCAGAAGCTACAAAAGTTATTTTGATTCATATGCTTCAAATGTAGCTCCACTGGCTAAAATTATCTACCACATGCCTGATATCCATAAACCATCTACCAAATACCTGATATTCATAAACTATTTAACATGTGTCTGAGAGTTATAGGACTATCTACCACATGCTTAATATTCATAAAACCATCTACCACATGCCTGATATCCATAAACCATCTACCATATGTCTGATATTTATAAAACTATCTACCACATGCCTGATATTCATAAAACCATCTACCACATGCCTGATATCTATAAACCATCTACCATATGTCTGATATTTATAAAATTATCTACCACACACCAAATATTCATAAAAGCATCTACTATTTGCCTAATATTCATAAAACCATCTTCCACGTGCCTGACATCCATAACCATCTACCATATGCCTGATATTCATAAACCATCTTCCACATGCTTGCTATTCATAAAACCACCTACCAGATGCCTGACATCCATAAACCATCTTCCACATGCTTGTTGTTCATAAAACCACCTACCAGATGCCTGATATTTATAAACCATGTACCACTTGCCTAATATTTATAAAACCATCTACCACATTCCTGATGTCCATAAAGCATCTACCACATGCCTGATATTCATAAAACCATCTACTACATGCCTGATATATATATATATATATATATATATATATATATATGTATTGCATCCAGTACAGTTACATTTTTGAAGGTACATTAAAAATAACATGGCTTTTAAAGTGTTAGTATAAAACTATTTTGATATACCAGTACTGTTGGTATATAAAATAGTGATGCATCCATGGTGCATTAATACACTTACATAAACACTGCTTCAACACTGGAAGCATCACTTCTATTCTCTTTAGTTCAGTGATGAATTTCTACTGCTTAATCTTTAACAACATAAGAAAATAATGACAATACCATATTAATATTACCTCTTCTCTAGCTGAATTAAACTGGGTATACAATTAATCAAAATCCTTTCTCCTTACCCTTTTATCTTTCTGTGTCTCTCTGTCTCTCTCTCTCCCTCTCATGTGTATGAGGCAAAATACAAGCAAATATGTGAAGAGCGAGAGAAAAAGAATTTGGGCTTGGTGAAATGCTTTGTAACTTAACTTACACCAATTAACCAAAAAGAACCTTGGTCATCATAATGGTATATGACTGTGCACTTTTCATGGGAATTACAATGTTCACAATACCAATGATACAAAGATGCAATAGCCTGTTCAGACTGTATAGTATACTTCTTCATAAGGAGACACACACATATTGTAATCTATTTAATGTTTTGCTTTTTTTATTTTTATTTTAAAAAACCTATAATATGGTTCTAAAAACAAATCATTTCTAAACATAAAATGTCTGAAGGCCATTCTTCCTACCCCTTCTCTCTCACTGTGTTGGTTGGACAGTCAGCAGACTAATCAACCAACAGAGAAATATAGGGATGGACGATAAAAAAGTTACCTTATGGCAAATTTCCCAAATCCCCACCTCACCCCACTTGTCTCCTTCTTTCTCTCTCTGTTGGTAGGTCTGTCATCATATCAGTTTTACCACAGTTCTCTCTCTCTCTCTCTCTCTCTCTCTCTCATAATAATAAGAGGGACAAAATCTGTGACAAAAAAAAACAAGCATAGTTCATTTTCACCTGTCATTCAATATCTCTGGACCTATGAATGATGGTAAATTTACAGATAAACCAACCAATGGAATGGGGACAAAGAGACCTGGAGGATAAAAACGACTGTATGGTTGGTAGCAATGTTAATTAAATCACAATAATTACTTAGGTAAACTTTAAATAAATTTTAATGTTTGAATTACCTCTTGTTGGTTCATCATTTTGCTTAGTTTATGTACTGCAAGTATTTCAATATACTCGCTGGTAAGTAAATGGCTGCACATTCATTGTTCAGGAACCTAAGCATGCTGTATTTGTATTGTTTTACTTTCTTTATTAAAGTCATTTCATGTTTAAATCAAAAGTGTGCCTTATATTTATTTAACCAATATGAATGAAAATAGAAACTCTAAAAAAGAAAAGGAACAACTTTTAGATTTACAAAGAGGATTGTAAACAGCCACAAAAGATTGGAAATGCTAGTATGTGTATTTGTATGTGATATAAATAAAATATTTGTATAGTACGTACACTGTATATTTGATATACCACTCACTGTATTCATTTTTCATTAAAAGGAAACTTGGCAAGTTTCATTTCCCATTAATGAAAAATGTATACATCTCATGGTATATCAATGACAGAGCGTAATACTATACATATATTCTATATATTATATAGGTCTAAAAAATTTTAATGCTTTTTTCAAGATGATGAGCTACAATAATCCCCAGTAGTTATTTCCCCTACATTTATGACTAAAAGGATGCAGGTTCAAATCCTGACATCAGATTAGCAAAGGTTAGCTACCCTGGTGTGTTCTTGGTCAAGGTGCTTTACTTAAACTCCCTCAGCTTTAATAAGCCTACTGCCAGTTGCACTACTGTGCCTGAAAACACAAAACCAAATTGAACAATCCCCTGAATCTTGCTTTCTGAATAACTATGAGTATGTAACTGCAACAGTAGCTATAGTATATTCCACTAGATAAATTAAACTATGCAATAAAACCTTCTCTTTGGTTATTTTTCCTCTGCCAGAGGAAACAGTAAGTTTCCAAACATATCCAAATAAGAATATTCCTTCAAATGAGACAACTTCAGATGTGTTTGAAAATACATCCTCCTTCCATTCTATTTTTATGGATGCATTTTGGGGAAATTTTGTTTTTCCAAACATGATCAAGTGACTTGGTAGGTCAGATCTGTATTTCTTTAATTATGAAATGCCATGATTTGGCAGGTGCACAAGAGAAATTTGCATGACCTCTGACTCTAGCTGAATATGCTACCACCTCTGTTATCTAGGCATGATCACACTACTGCTATACAATGTATACAGCTGGACTTGGGTTCAAATATGAGACATTCCTAACTCTGTAATGGCACTCTACCACCTATATTGCCTAAGGCAACTGTCAATTCAGTTCCTGTGATAACTGTATTATCAAGGCCTTTGTTTCCTCAAATGTTTGCCACTTACCACAGGAGGCATCTTTGTAATCATCCATGAAAGGACTGTCTGGCCTTTATTGTCACTTGTCATCACAGGTGCATCAAGATTTAGCAGAAATATAGCACTTTCACTGCGATCTATATAAAAAGAGAGTAAATTATGTTTTGATATGATATGTTTATCTGGAACATTGTAATTGGAACAAGACTTAATACATAGCAAAACTATTTTCAGAACTACTAGATAACAGTGTTTGACTTTGTAAATCTCAGGAGCAAGAGGAAGCATATTATTTTTTTCACAAGCTGCAAACACAATATCATCATTAGTCATTCTAAGTAATGCATTAATCATTAAATTTTTGATGGGGGCAGGGGCTAGGATTTTTTATTAAATTAAATGTAGGCCCCCAAAAAGATTGAAAAAATACTCTTGCTCTGATTTGTAAATAGAAATAATTAATTCTGTCCATTAGTTGAAAATAAGGTTATCTTGTGATAAAAGAAAAAGAAATCTTCCTCTGAAAGAAAATCCTAGTCCAACCACTCATCCCAGAAATTTAATAGCTGATCTCCAATTTATACAATATTTGTTGACACAGCAACACTACCCTGCACAATAACATATGCAAATGCTCAGAAAATTTCAACAAGATCTTCAGGGAAGTCTAAACAACAGTACCAACTCTAATGAGTAAAACATTCCCAAAATTAACATATAGGGAGACTGGAAACCACTACCTAGCCCATTGCATATCATTCATTTCCTACTGTTACACAAATGAGGTTCCCATTGTAAGATCACAAGACGGATTGGCTGAAAGGGACAGGGAAGTTTATTCATGGTACATATTATGTAAACCACACTGTTCCTATAATAAGAAACAATGGATATCATTATATTGGCAACAGATATGATATTTGTGTAATTTATTGGGAGATGTAAACAAAATTTCTGGAAAAATGCGGTTAAATAAGAATTTCTGCACAATGACTTTTTGTAATCTATCTACTTATCTAGCTAGCTATCTAGCAATCAGCACCATCTCTCTCTCTATCTCTCTTACTTTCAAGAACTTTGTTCAGATTCATGTCTGTGCATATTAGTAACAAAAACTAGAAGAAGAAAGAGCATAAGCAAAATGGTGAAAAAGTATGACAGTGCTAAATATCAAAATTAAGGAAAATATTCCCCCTGCCCAACAATGTTTCTAGGATATAAATGATTGACTACGTGAATTGCTGATTCAAAAAGGAACCTCCATCATGTAAGACAGAGATATTTTGTGGAAGTTTGTTATACTGTACAATGGCCAGAAGAAAAATGAAATATTTATAATAAATGGTCACTTCCTGAATAGGAAAATGAGAAAGGATGCATGTTATCTGGTCATTCTAATCAGTTGCCTTACATAAGGTGGAAAGATAATATCCACAAATTTATGAAAGATTTTGTACAACAAAACCAATCTAGCTCCTGAGTATTCATCTTGAAGGGATCACCAGCTTAATTTTATTTGCATATAATCCCCAGCCTGATTTTCTTTGCATATAATCCCCAACCTAATTTGCTTTGCATATAATCCCAAACTTAATTTGCTTTGCATATAATCCCCAACCTAATTTGCTTCGCATATAATCCCCAACCTAATTTGTTTTGCATATAATCACCAACCTAATTTACTTTTCATATAAACATCAACCTAATTTGTTTTGCATATAATCCCCAACTTAATCTGCTTTGCATATAATTACTAACCTCATTTGCTTTGCATATAATCCCCAACCTAATTTGCTTCACATATAATCCCCAACCTAATTTTCTTTGCATATAATCTCCAACCGAATTTGCTTTGCATATAATCCCCAACCTAATTTTCTTTGCATATAATCCCCAACTTGATTTGGTTTGCATATAATCCTCAATCTAATTTGCTTTGCATGTAACCACCAGCCTAAATTTTCTTTGCATATAATACCCAACCTAATTTGCTTTGCATATAACCACCAGCCAAATTTTCTTTGCATATAATACCCAACCTAATTTGCTTTGCATAAAATCCCCAACCTAATTTGCTTTGCATAAAACCCCCAAACTAATGTGCTTTGCATGTAATCCCCAAACTAATTTGCTTTGCATATATGTTATTCTAGCAGTTTGATCCATCAAGCTGCTCTACTTTGAATTTTATCAATTATTGGATGCTCAAATTCATGTATGGGCTTCTGAGAGAGAAAGTGTATTCAAGTTGTGGTCTAAGAAAGGTTTAATCAGCGGATTCATTTGTTAGATCATGTTTGGTTTTGATGTTTCTTCTCAGAAAGCCAAGATTTCGATTGGCATAAGTTGTAAGATATGGTAGTTCCAGTTCAAGTTGTGACTGTTATTTGCATCAAGGTTATATATATATATATGTGTGTGTGTGTGTGTGTGTGTGTGTGTGTGTGTGTGTGTTGAAATGGGTGTCTAATTCTAAAGGTACAGTAAGACTTGGCATTTATCAGGGTTAAAATCCATTTTACACAATCTATCCCATATTTTAAAGAGTAGTAAGGTCACACTGAAGTTTGTTACAGTCTGATTTATTACTAACGGTAAGGTATAGGTCTGTATCGGCTGCAAATAATCTTACTTACTTTTTGGTAAATCACTGATGTATATTAAGACAAAGATGGAACCCACTCTGAAGTACTCCTAATGAAAGAGGCATCTTACATATGAATTCACCTTTGAGTATTACTTACTGACTACATCTTATCATGAAAGCTTTACTGCAATTTAATCTATTATTTCTGATGCCATATTGATGTAATTAATAAGTAGCCAGTTTCCAATCTATACTGTACCTGAATATACATACTAGAGAGTTCAGTAAATGAATAAAAGGCCATGTGACCATCTATTTCAAGAATGTCTATGACAAATCAGACATTAATAATAATAATAGCAGCTAGGTACAGGACAAACAGTGAATATAAAAAAGTACTGTATCATTGAAAGACAAATATAACTGTTAATAGCAATGCAACTGAATTTGGACAGTAGCAGATAACAAAAGTAGTTGTGGAGTGTTACATCTAGGCTCGCACAAAGTAGCAAAGAAAAGAGTGAAGCCAACAAGCTTTGTAAATTTTAACAGAATAATTTATTTCCCTAGAAAACAAGGTAAAAATATGAAAAAGGACTTAGGGTTTGTGAATCTAATCCAAAAATAAATCCTAGAATTTAAAAATATAAGTCCTATCACTAAAAAGTTCTAATTGAATCAAAGTTTAAATCCCAATGAAGTTCCAAGATGGAACGCAATGACATCTTCTATAACCTGTTCTGTGTTGTCGTGTCAACAGTTCCTTGTTGAATCACTAAAAATAATATTCCAGCTTTAGAATTCCAAATAATTTTCAGTAAATGTCTTTGTCCAAGAATTTTGATGAGCACTAGATGAAGTCTCCAGGGAAAATAAATTATTTTAAATAAAAAACTCAATTCAACTGGCAACAACAAGATAATACCTTTAAGCCCGAAGGTATGATTTACAACTGACCAGAAAAAAATATGAAACATCACTTTTAACCTGCAATTTTAGATCACATGATGGGGTCATGTGGTCACTTAGTTTGAATGGCATAGTAACATCACAGGTCGGCAGTCATGTACGCCATAGATGAATTTGATTCTACTGAATGAATCTATAAGATTGAAAAAAAAATAAAAATTGTTTACATACAACTGACATGCAAACCAAGTATGACTTTGATTACGACCAATGATGTTCACTCTAGGAAAGAAATTAAAAAAAGTTGTTTACCAATTCTGAATCAAGGTCCAGAATTAGGTCAGCTAAAAATACAATGTAGCAATACTGGTTATTTACTAGGTCAAAACAGAACTGAACTGAATTTTCTGGAAAAATGTCAAATCCAGTGAGTAAAGTTATCATTACAATAACATATAATGAAATAAAAATAATATAAAAAATTTAAAACTAACACACAAGTAATTAAATTACATATACATAACACTTCCCCCCATAAAGAAAAAGAAAGATTTATAAAATAAAGCTTTCTTTCTACCATATGTTAATTATACATGAGGTAAACAAATTTACATAAGAGCAACTCTTATGAATTATACAAAGTGTACATGAAATAATATTTCTGTACACAGGAAAGTACATCTGCTATTAAATTGTCTTTTCCCTTGATGTACCTGATGTCAATATTATATTCCTGTAACAACAAACTCCACCTTAATAATCTTTGATTTTTATTTTTCATCTTGTCGATGAAAGTAAGGGGGTTGTGATCACTAAACACAACAATCGGAGAAGGAGCTGAACTAAGGTAAACTTCAAAATGCTGTAATGCCAATATTAAAGCCAAACATTCCTTCTTGATTGTTGAGTAATTCCTTTGGTGCTTATTTAATTTCTTAGAAAAATTGCACACTGGATGATTAACACTTTTTCTATCTTCTTGAATCAATACTGCTCCAACCCCAACATCACTTGCATCAACAGATTAAAAGATTAAATGAAATTTGGAGCTGTAAGAACTGGTGCACTTTTAAGCATGGCCTTTAACTTGTCAAAAGCCTCCTGACATTTATCAGTCCAAAGAAACTTGTTTTTTTTGCTCAATAAATTTGTCAGGGGTTCAGCAATATAAGAAAAATTGGAACAAAATTTCCAATAGTATCCAGCCATACCCAAAGCTGCATCAGTTGCTCTTTACTGACAGGCACAGGGAAATCAGAGATAGCCTTGACCTTAGCATCTATAGGTTTAACTTGTTCATGTCCCACAATATGTCCTACAAAAGTTACATAAGCACAGCAGAACTCACTTTTGGATAAATTAATTGTCAAATTTGCATCAGTGAGTCTGTCAAAGAATTTCCATATTGTTGCTAGATGTTCTTTCCAGGTGTCATTGTAGATGATGACATCATCGATGTAAGCATCACAATTATCTAGACCAGAGGTAATCATATTCATCAAATGTTGAAAAGTACTTGGCGAACCCTTCATCCCAAATGACATCACTTTATATTGATAAAGTCCATCTGGAGCCACGAATGCCGAAATTTCCTTTGCCCTTTCCGTTACTGGAATTTGTCAAAATCCTTTCAGAAGGTCAAATTTGGTGACATACTTGGCATTTCCAATTTTATCAATGCAGTCATTGATTCTTGGTAATGGAAATGAATCTGTTTTTGTCACCCTGTTCACCTTTATTATCAGTGCACATACGGAAAGTTTTATCTGGTTTCGGAACAAGTATACAAGGTGAACTCCAATCACTTTTGCTGGGCTCTATGAAATCATTCTCCAGCAAATACTGAATTTCTTTTTTCAAGTATTCCTGTTTGAGAGGGATCATCCTGTATGGGTGTTGTTTCACAGGTTCAGAATTAGCAATTTTAACGTCATGAAAAATTTTGTTTGTCCTTCTAGGAACATCTGGAAATAAGTGCTCATATTCAAATAATAACTGTTTAAGTTCATTCCTTTCTTGTTGTTGCAAATGTGAAAGTTTCTGGTCCAGATTATTCATAATTTCTGAATTCCGAAGATTTGTCACTCCAAAATCAGTAGAGTCCAATTGAATTCCTTCACTTAAATCCTCAGTGAGTGGGGCAGGTACAACTAAATTAATTGCGTGATTAACCTAGCTATCTCTCTCAATATACTCCTTTAACATGTTTATATGGCAAAGTTGTTTTTTTTTTCACCTCCCAGGAGTATTTATGATGTAATTTAAATCATTTACTTTCTTTTCAACCGTGTACGGACCATAATACTTGGCCTGAAGAGGATTTTGTGGAATAGGCAATAGAGCCAGAACTCTATCACCAGGCTGAAAACTCCTTTCCTTTGAGTTTTTATCATACCTTAATTTAATTTTTGACTGAGTAGAGTGCAGATTCGCTCTTGTGACCTCACAAGCCTTTGACAACTTATACTTAAAATTAGAAACGGAATCAAGAAGATTAAGTTTAGTATCTTCATTTAAAAAAGTTTCTCTTTCAACAACTTCAACGGTCCATGCATAGTGTGTCTGAGAACTAGTTCAAAGGGACTGAATCCTAAAGATTCTTGACCTGACTCCCAAACAGCAAACAACAGTAAATGAATGCCTTCATCTCAATCTTCACATGTATCAAAGTAATGTGGTTGAATCATTATCTTCAAAGTCTGATGAAATCGTTCTAAAACCCCTTGGCTCTCTGGGTGATAGGTAGAAGATTTGAATTGTTGAATGCCTAATTCATACATAACTTGCTGGAAAATTCCAGACATAAAATTTGACCCTTGAACCGATTGGACAGATTTGGGAAGGCCAAATTGAGTAAAAAATTTTATCAAAGCTTTTGCTGTAGTTTTGGTTTTAATATTCCTCAAAGGAATTGCCTCTGGGAACCTTGTTGATGCACAATAATGGTCAACAAGTATTGCTTGCCTGATTTGGTCTTAAGTAAAGGACCAACACAATCTAGCATTATTTTGCTAAGTAAGGAATAGCCTGCAGATGAGCCTTAGGTATCTTCTATTGGGTTTTCCTACCATTTGACAAATATGACAAGATTTGCAGTATTTACAAACATCACTTTTGATTTTTGTCCAATAAAAGTGAGTCAAGATCTTGTGATTAAGTCTTATTACTCCCTAAATACCAGCCAGAGGAGTTTCATGGGCCAGACTAAGCATTTCCTGTCTGTATGATTTTGGAACTACAATTTGACAGTCCTGTGACTGACCACTCGTCACCAGCAGGTACCTCGGGAGGTCTCCATTTTCTCATATGAATTCCATTTTTAATGAAATAACAGACAGGCACTTCAGTGGCTTCAGTTTCACTAATGGCCCTCTGAAACAAACAGGACATCTCAGGATCTTTTTCCTGTTTGACAACAAATGATTGTCATTTGTCACCCTGATTAGAAAAAAGAGAATGAGCAGTTAAAAGAGGATCACTGTGATCAACACCTTTGATTGATCCAACAAGGAGTGATAGAGACCTCATCAAAAGCCTGACCAATACATGTGTCAGCTAAAGGAATACTTTCCTTATTAAAATCATTCTCAAGAACTTTCTTTGCCATAGCTCTGGTAACTGCACAAGCTGGGTATAAATCAGGGAATTCTTTTTCAATAAAATCAACTTTCTGATCCAAAGAAGGCTGGTCAGTTACAAGTGGATTAACCACAACCTTGTCTCCAGCTAGGTCGTTGCCTAGTAACAAATGAATTCCCTCAACGGGTAAAGAATTCACCATTCTGACTGTCACGGGTCCTGAAACTAAGTCTGATGACAAATTTACACAATGGAGAGGAACATTAACAAAGCCACATTCTACTCCCTGAATTGGAACACTCTCATTAGAACAAGACTTCTCAGAAAAAGGCAAAGTACCTGATAATAAAAGACTGAGAAGCTCCTGTATCCCTTAAAATTTTAATAGGGATAGGATTGGCCAAATCACCCAAGAGTGATATAAAACCCTTCGACATGAATGGTTCATAATTCTCCATAATAAAATCAGACTGGGGTTTATGAGACCCAACAAATGTATTGCTTTCAATACACAACCGTGACCTTGACCTCTTAGAAACAAGAGCATTTGGGATAGGTCTGTCTTGATTCTGATGCTTATATTTCAATTTGAAGCAATCAGAAATAACATGTCCTTTCTTCTTGCAATAGGTACATATAGGAAGAGACAAGGATTTTGAATCAAGCTCATCAGAAGCTTGATTTTTAAAAGTTGTGCCAGATTGAGTTTTAGAAGGGCTCGTATTAGGCTGAAAGACCATTTTACCAGTAGACTGCTGAATGAAAGGCTTGCCTACAACAGGAACTTTATGAGTGAAGAAATACTCGTCAGCAGCAAGAGCAGCATTTTCCAAGGTTTCGATCTTATGCTCTTCAAGATAAGTCTTAATGTCACTAGGGACACAGTTCTTGAACTCTTCAAGTAATACAAGTTGTTTGAGACTTTCATAATCATCTTCAACTTTCTTGGCCAAGCACCATCTATCAAATAACTGCTCTTTTTCTCTTGCAAATTCAACATAAGTTTGTCCAGCTTCTTTTCTATAGTTCCTAAATTTTTGCTGATAAGCCTCAGGAATTAACTCATAACCCTTTAAGATGCATTCCTTAACCAAATCATAGTCAGAACTTTGCTGTACTGACAGAGATGCAAAGATATTTCGGGCTTTGCCGTAAAGTACACACTGCAATAATTGAGTCCAATGCTCCCTTGGCCATTTCAAATTTTCAGCAACTTTTTCACAATAAGGATAATATCTGTCTACTTCTTTTCGCTAAAAGGGGGTACTAACCTAAAATTCTTAGTAATATCAAAATTTGAATTTGTATGTGGAGTGGGAATGTGCCTTTCACTTGCCAGCTCTATTTCTTTTAACTTAATTTGAAATTCCCTTTCATCCTTCTCTCTTTGCAATTGCATCTGTCTCTCTCTCTCCTCTTTCTCTGATTGTAATTGCATTTGTTCTTTCTGTAATTGCATTTGTCTTTCTTTCCCTCTTTCTTCTAATTGCATTTGTTTATCTTTTTCTCTCTCCTCTTTTTTCAATAGCATTTGTTTTTCTTTCTCTCTTTCCTGTCTCTCTCTCTCCTTTCTCAAATTGTAACTGCATTTGTTCTTTCTTCTTTCTGTAACTGCATTTGTTCTTTATCTTTCTCCAATTGTAACTGCATTTGCATTTGTTTTTCCTCTTTATCTTTCTGAAGTTCCAGCTTCCTTAACTCTAATTCCATCTTGTATTTTAATTTCAATTCCTTTACTTTTATGTCAGACTTACTGATGGAAACCAAAACATTATTATCAAAAACATTCTTTTCTACCAAATACTGGATCAAAATGTTTTTTATTTCTTGCTTCATTAAAGAAGCTTTTGCCTCAGAAAGATCATATTTTCTGGCAAGTTCAAGCAATTCATCTTTTTCCAAACTATCCAACTGCTCCTGAGTAGGTCTAAAAAGAAAAGTCTCCACTTTTGATGATATTGTGAAAAAGCCTGTTGATTTCACTAAAAATTTCAAACAAAATATGAAACAGTACTTGGGATTTAAAAAATTCTGAAAACTAGGGGAATTTAAATTTCAAAAAACAATTTTCTGAAATATTTTAGCCAAAATTCATATATCCCAGGGACGAGAGCCCCAATTTTCCTTGTTACATGTCTAGGCTCATACAAAGTAATAAAGAAAAGAGTGAAGTCAACAAGTATGTAAATTTTAACAGAATAATTTATTTCCCTAGAAAACAAGGTAAAAATATGAAAATGGACTTAGGGTTTGTGAATCTAATCCAAAAATTAATTCTAAAATTTAAAAATATAAGTCCTATCACTAAAAGTTCTAACTGAATCAAAGTTCAAATCCCAATGAAGTTCCAAGATGGAAGGCGATGACATCTTCTATAACTTGTTCTGTGTTGTCATGTCAACAGTTCCTTGTTGAATCACTAAAAATAATATTCCAGCTTTAGAATTCCAAATAATTTTCAGTAAATGTCTTTGTCCAAAAATTTTGATGAGCGCTAGATGAAGTCTCCAGGGAAAATAAATTATTTTAAATAAAAAACTCAATTCAACTGGCAACAACAAGATAATACCTTTAAGCCCGAAGGTATGATTTACAACTGACCAGAACTAACTATGAAACATCACTTTTAACCCCCAATTTTAGATCACATGATGGGGTCATGTGGTCACTTAGTTCGAACGGCATAGTAACACCACTGGTTGGCGGTCACGTAGGCCATGGATGAATTTGATTCTACTGAACAAATCTATAAGACTGAATAAAAATTTAAAAAATTGTTTCATACACCTGACATGCAAACGAAGTATGACCTTGATTATGACCAATGATTTTCACTCTAGGAATGAAATTTAAAAAACAGTTGTTTACCAATTCTGAATCAAGGACCAGAACTAGGTCAGCTAAAAATACAATGTAGCAATACTGGTTATCTACCAGGTCAAAACAGAATTGAACTGAATTTTCTGGAAAAATGTCAAATCCAGTGAATAAAGTTATCATTACAATAACATGTAATGAAATCAAATTAAAATAAAAAATTTAAAACTAACACACAAGTAATTAAATTACATATACATAACAGGAGGAAGAATGTTTGAGATGTATGTGTACATGCTTCACCACAAGTTCATGCAAATATGACTCAAACAGAAGAGTCATAACTGGCTAATATTTATACATGTATGACAGCCATTGGGACAAAGTCTCAAGTTACAAATATGTCCTTAATGTTAAATACATCATTGTTACTGAAAACAAAGGAAGTTATTCCAATAGCACCATAATGACAATATGTATGTGGCTGTGTGTACAGTCTACTGTCAGATGCTAGTGTTTGTTGAAAAGAGGCTGTGAAAAGCATTTCAGACTTTAACTGCCCATAAATATTACTTAAAATACATGCTCTTGTGCTACTGTGATAATAAAAACAGTTTTGAATAAAACGTGTTTGAAAATCATTAATTTCCTGTCTTTTTGAAAAACATTATATTAAAGACAGATCAAAATGGAACATTACTCATCTACATAAAAAGATTACAATAGCTTTCTTCATCATTGCAAGTACATAAAACTATGACTGTTTGGTACAAACTTGTGTATTCTGATTTATAACCTGTAAAAATTGTCATGCTGATTGGAAAAATAATGTAAAATAAATTTAATTTTTATCACCCAACCGACCAGTTATGTAACGATCAACGACTTTCCCTGTCATAATACTTTCAGTAAATAGTAAGATGTTCATTGTGGAGTCACTTTATATCGTGTTTGTATAAAGAAAACTTAAATACTTTCATATATTTGTACCGTTCCAGCAACTTAGTGGTTAGAGCGTCTGCGGGAGGTTGCGGGTTCAAACCCCGGCCAAGCCATATCAAAGACTTATAAAAATGGTACTAGCAGCTACCTCGCTAGATGCTCAGCATTAAGAGGTGAGTGTTAGGACTGGTCAGCCTGGTGTCTGGATAATGTGACTGGGTGGGACCTCATGCTACATGTCTGTGTCATGATGCCCCTGCAGTGCTAGACATCAATATAAACTGCCCTACTGCAGACATCATATGACTGAAAAATTGTTAAAGCCACATTAAAAATCCAAATCACACACACACTTTTATATATTTAAACATTTGACAAATTTACAAATTTATAGACAAACCGTCTGTGTCCGTCTGCATTCACTGTTACATGAGTAAAATTTTGGGTTCTAGTTTTACAGAAACCCCAAACACTTGCACATGACATTCAGTTCATACATTGCACACTTGTGATCCTGTTGTGAAAAACTATGATGGAACCGATCAGAGGTTGTTTACAGTTGATAAGGATGCTTGCTAAGGATGTCCATAAGGATGTTACATGACAGTTACGTGAACCAGTAAGTCACATTATATGTGACATAAGAAGATAATTCTTTAAACAGGTACCAAATATACTTAACATAAATTGCAGGGGTCACACTACCAGGCAAAGTGGGCAATTAAGTCAGCCCAAAAATGTAAAATTTCACCTTTTCTGTTAGGAAAGCAAAAACGATTTCACCCTGCTATATTTTAGATGTACAATGAAAGTAGTTTGTAACTTTTGAGATGCCCCCTCGCTGTGGCCAGGAATTTCTGACAGTATTGTGTTGTAGCCAAAGGTGAAATGTACTGTATGTGGTGTTGATATCAATTAGGTCTTTGCAGATTCACATGCCTGTTTTAAAAGCTACCTGACCATAAGTCTGCAGTCCTATGAACAGATTATTATAACGAAAAGTGAGTGGTTATAGAAGAAAATTCCTCCTTCTAAAAATCGATGCGCCCACACACAGGTGCTTGACGCAAGCTTTATGTTAAGAAAAAGCAATAATCTAAAGGAAAAAAATCATACAGAGTGACTAAAATACCTCAGATTACCCCCATGACCCGTTCTGACACAGGATCCTCTCTATCATACTATATAAGAGACTCTCTTACATAGTATTATAGAGAGGGTCCAATGTCAGAACTGGTCAGGGGGGTGATCTGAAGTACTTTTATCACTCTGCATGATATTTTTCCTTCGGATTACTGTTTTTTTCTCAACATCAAGCTTGCGTTGAGCACCTGTGGGCAAAATTAGCAAAATTTGCACGTTTCGGAACCAGTAACTTCAGTTTGGTGCAACGCAGAATAGTCAATGATGGCTTGATGGATAGAAAAATATCTCAGGAGTAAAACAAGCCATAAAATATGGTCGTATGCCTTTAAAGGCGGAAATAGCAGAAGGAAATCAAGGGTCATGGGTGGAACGAAGTATTTGGAAGTTACTGACCTTGTCTCTTATACAGTATGATAGAGAGGGTCCTGTGTCAGAATGGGTCATGGGGGTAATCTGAGGTATTTAAGTCACTCTGTATGATTTTTTCCTTCAGATTATTGGTTTTTACTTAACATCAAGCTCGCGTCAAGCACCTGTGCACTCACACAATGCAATACGTGTTTTTGGTTGTGTCAATTCGGCTGGAAAGAAGGGTCTAGTTCAGTCATATAGCAACTTTAATGCTTCAATGTGTTGCCTATGAGCAGTTACAATAATGTTTTATCAGTAACAATCAAAATTGTTATGAACAGTATGGTATGAGGTCACTTGCACATTTGCTCCTATGTACATGTTATAGGGGTTGTTTCAAACTAGTTTAGAAATCTTTCTGACTGCATTTGTATACAAAACTTTCAGAAAATAAAATAACAAATTAAGAGACTTTATAGCAACAGCTGCATCAGATAAATAAGGACCAAAAAGTTTCCTTTGACATCAAGTTCTTAGTTCAGAAGTCACCCTAATATGATCCAAAATTTGGATGACATAGATGAAGCTCTGAGGGTGTGGACTAACTTATTTATGGATGTAGTCTCTAAGCATGCACCACTGAAAGTACATCGAGTAAAGAATGAAGTCCAACCTAATTGGCTTACTACTGAAATCCTAGATGCTATGAAAACACGAGACCAATTCAAGGCTATGGGAAACCATGCACAATATGAAGTATGGAGAAATAAAAAAACAAGTATGATTAAAAAAGCTAAAAAAAATTATTATCAATCATTGCTTGAAAACAAAAAGAGCAACAAAAACTCCATTTGGAGGGTCTTCAATGAACTCACTGGAGGAACACACAAAGATCAGATAAATAAAATTCACTCACTTCTGGTGAATGACACCATAGTCACTGATGACATTGACACTGCAAATGTTTTCAATGATTTTTTCACCAACATTACCACAAAGTTAAAAAGAACCAGTGATTGAAAACAAGTTTAATGAACTGAAAAAGTTCTGCGGCAGCAAAATCCCTAAGGAGGTATGTTTCTCTATCCCACCAGTATCAAAATACTTTATTAAAAAATGTCTCAGTGAACTTGATACCAAGAAAGCTACAGGACTTGATCAGATTGGTCCACGACTCATTAAATCTTCTGCCTCTGCTATTGTAGATAGCATAACATTCATAATCAATTTAAGTATTGCAACCTCATCTGTCCCAAAAATATGGAAAACTGCAAAAGTAACTCCTATTCACAAATCTGATTCTAAGAATGATGCTGATAACTACCAGCCAATCTCAATACTACCAAACTTGTCAAAATTGATTGAAAAACATGTCCATGACTCATTCATGTCATATTTGACCAAACACTTGCTGTTACACCCTAATCACTCAGGCTTTAGACGGAAACATTCGTGTGAGACTGCCTTGATCTCCCTAACTGATAAATGGCTTCAAGTACTTGACCAAGGTAGAATTATAGGATCTGTATTTTAATTTTGTAGATTTCAGGAAAGCTTTTGACATGGTGGATCATGAAATCCTTTCGAAGAAACTGGAAATCGACCAATGTGATGAAAGCACAGTTAGATGGTTTACTGCATACTTAAGGGAGAGAACACAACATGTTTATATAAATAATGTTCTGTCTGAATCTGCAACAATTAGATGTGGAGTACCACAAGGCTCAATTCTAGGTCCATTACTACTTATTTTATTTATTAAGGACCTACCACTTGTACTAAGGGACTCAATATTATCTACAGATCTCTATGCAGATGACACAACATTGTCAGACATCAAAAACACAAAGCATGAACTCGAAATTTCTTTACAGAATGCCTTAAACAAACTGGACAACTGGTGTACATGCAATGGCATAGTGGTAAATACTGGTAAAACTAAAATATTACTTATCTCAACATGGCAAAAAAGGACAAAACTTGATAGTGATAAACTATGTCTGACATGGAAGGATAGAAATTTGCAAATGGTTTGTCATGATAGACTACTTGGTGTTTTGGTAGACAATAACCTATCATGGACTGAACATATCAAACATATCTGTAAAAAAAGTCAATTTAAGTTTATGGCTTCTCAGTAGGACAAGACACTTTCTCCCTGAAAGGCACAGAAAACTATTTTATAACAGTTATATACAACCCTATTTAGACTACTGTAATGCAGTATGGGGTAATTCAAAGGATAAAAACTTAGCAATGCTGGCACATCTTCAAAAAAGAGCATTTGGGCTAATATCAATCCATAAAGAAAGCAAGGAAAATTTAGCTGGTAAGTTAAAAATATTACCTATTAAAGACCGAATCTGTTTGAGAAAAGCCAAATTAATGTACAGGATATCCAATAATAGTGCTCCTGAATATTTACAATCACTATTCCAGTATAGGCCACCTGGTAATACTCCCCACCTGCGATCCGTGTCTACCAAACAGTATAAAATTTCCAAACCAAATAAGGACTTATTTTAAAAAAGTTTCCAATACTCTGGAACTTTGATCTGGAATAGTATTCCAGTTGAGATTAGAAATGCCCACTCTATTTCCTTCTTCCAAACCCAGTATATCCAGTGGCTTCAGAGATGCAGCTAAAATAAATAAATTCCTTTGTATGAGGGCCTCAAGGTAGATTAGTTCTTAGCTAATTGTGTTATCCTCTTTATTTTAAATAAAGTCAAATAATAATAATAATAATAAAGCAAGTTGGCATCCCACTGAGAATACATAAAAGCCAAGAGGTGCATAAAGAATCAATATTATATAATGCAAAATGAAAATAATGGACTAAATTTAAATCTAAGACTATATCAATATTTTAAAGTACATGTACTAATACATTACAAACCCAAAATACTAAATAATACATTGTATATAAATATTTCTATTTTTAGATTACCATTGGTAGCCCAATTTTTCAAGAAAGTTGGCAAATTAAGGGGAAATGAAGAAGCTGAATACAAAATGTTATTAACAGATGTGGTGTAGCTACTTCCAGCACCAAACCTGTTAATCCCTGGCTCCCATATATTTTGTGAATTTTAAATAGAGAAGAAAAATTTTGTTTGTCCGTCCTTGTTACATGAGTTACATTTTCTACCCTAATAAAGTTTTAATACCAATTTAATGGAACATTAAACAATGATGTATCTCTTGCTGTTTTGTGCAAATTGTAAATGGTCACAAACACCTTAAAAAATATTAAGAAAATGTTTCACATGAGAATATTGGTAAATTCCTAGAGTAATGTCTGAAGTTGTTTCTTGAGGGATTATGAGTAAATGATAAATGGACACGTTTTATATACATGTTAACCATAAAGATGCTGGTGCTGATGCTGCTTTTATTCATTATGTAGCTGCAATAGATTTATGCTAATTATTATCCAAATAACAGAAGAAATTATCAGTTAAATATCTAATTTGTCCGTCCTGTTACACGAGTCACAATTAATGACAGCAATGCTCTGACAAGCAATAGTTGGAAAGGAAAACTGACAGTTATCTTCCAACTATTATTTTATATAAGATGGGATACTAGATCATTGATCCATAACAAATTTGATGTGAAAATGAAACATTTAAAATTTGGGGTATTTGTCCCACAGGATGGCTGAAAAGCATATTCTTATGTGTGTGTGTGTCTGTGTGTGTGTGCAGTTATGTATGTATGGTATTTAATGACATATCAGTACAATCAAGGTTATATAGTGCAGTAAGTTTAGGCAACTCAAAAAAAAAGCACATAAAATGATGATAAAGGCAAAAAAGGACAGAATCATTAAAATACAAAGTATTGATATAAATCTGTCTTTAAATATCAAGCCAAAACAACGTCTGATTTCACAAATAACGACTGTTCATGTGTCTTGACATTCCTTCTGTCAGTAACTGTAAATATAATTATTTTACTTCTCAAAAGATAGTCAATTAACAAAAGGAGATTGTATGTTAGAAAATCCTTATTGTATGTCAGATTGGCAGCATTTTGATAGGACTGACTAGACATCATAAATAGCCTTTCAATGAAAACCCCAGGTTGATACAACCATTTATTCAGGTGGAGTCAAGATAACAAGATTTTCAAAATGGCCACTGTGGTGGCCATATTGGATGTCCAGCAGTAGCATTTTGATTTAGGACCAACTAAACATCATAAGGAGTCTTTTGGTGAAAACCCCATGTTGATATGACCATCCACTCATGAGAAATAGTGGATAACAAGATTTTTAAGACATTTGCTATCATAGCCATACTGCTCGTCTGAACTGCATCATTTTCATCTAGGCCCAAAATGACATTTGGATGAGTGCATGTGTAAAGTTTCATCACAATCTTCCAGGTAGTTTAGGAAGAGTAGCAATAATAAACTTGTGCTAATGAAGAATGTACAACAGATGATGGAAGACAAACAACAGGGCATCCCATAAGCTTTCCTGTTCTATGACTAGTAGGGTTAAAGACTTTGATAAATTTCACCTTAAGTTTTGAAATTGAAGTTACACAAGACAATGTAAGCATCAGAATACTTTTCAAACAATGGCAACATCTTTAATTTGTACCTTTTATCATGTAGGACTACATGTTTACTTTTATTTGATTGGGCCAATCATCCTAAAATCTTGTGGAATTTTTTTTTTTCTTTACATCTAAAGAACTTAACATTTAATCAGCTCTATACAACCAGTATTGTGTTGACATGCTGATAACCTTGCTCTATATAATTAAACTGTAAGTGTTAGACTATTTCCTTTCAGATGAATTATTCATGAATCTTTCAAAAACTGGATATTTTAAATCTGTTTCTACAGATACATTTTAAAAAATATTTAATACAGAAGTAGATGTAAATTTCCAAAGCTGTTGTATTGGATTGGTGGGGGGAGAAATTTCATATTCAATATTTGCAATCAGCTGTTATGACTGGTTAATATCTACATGCCAATTTGTCAGGCCTCTAAAATGTTTCATTGTTTTGTCTCACATTTCCTCATCAAAGGGAAATTAGTCTTAGCTTCTGTAGGTAAGTGGGATAGAAAAGCTTTTATTCTCCACTTTCATTAGCCTTATATAAACAAAGATTTGAATATTACTCTGAAGTTGATAGCTAAACCTTTCAGCCCCTCCAGGTATTGGTAGACATCGAATAAACAAAGAGGGTTCAAAATCACACCTTTATGGCAAGTGTGAGATGATGATCATCCTTCATTTTTTTTCTTCTTCAATTTATAAAACTACCATGTCATATGCTTTTTTCGACAAGACAATCCATAAGCTCAAGCTGTGCAAATTAAAGAATATAGACTACAATCATTCTAACTTGCCTTAGTAATCAATAAACTTTTCACAGACAGATAACTAAAGCATTGTATGAAAATGTACCTTGGTATCTCTTCAAGGAAAATCACCATCTGAAATTTTTTGTTTGTTGGAAGACCCATATTTTCATATTCGTTTTCATAGAATAAGATCAAACATGCTGTCATAAAGCTAGGTTGACATTTAAAAGTATCTTTATCAAAATAAATAGATTAATGAAGGAAACAACATATACTTTAATAATGTGCGGATTGTCACTATGTAAACCTTTTCCCTTATTAAAGCCTGATAACAAAAAATGTCACAAATCAAGCCTGACTAAAAATTAGTTTAACATTATAATAATTTATATCAAAACAACTATCCTAACATTTTTTGAAAATAAATTAATTAAAGGAAAAAATATATAACAATATCATTGACATTGATTTCCTTACAAGAACACTAATATCAATGACAAAATCCTGGTTGATTATTCAAACACTGAAAAGGAGGCCCAAGTGGATCTGATATTGTTCCCTATATAGTTGACATATATTATCTTGTGAATGCAGATTCACACATGTATTGAAACTAGAGGGGAGAGATAAGCTTGGAGCACATAGATGCTACATTGCCTATTAATGTTGATATGATTTATCTTCTTTGCTAGACCAAATATATAGGACCACTTGTCCTACTTAAAAGTAACAAGTCATTTATACAACCAGCCATATCCCTTGGATCTCACCCTGCTCCCAGGGGACAGGGCCCTCATTCATAACTAGGACACTGTTCATAATTCCACCCTTAAACAATGTATACACTTACTTGGTATTACAAGGGAGTTAATCTGTGAAGTCCCCAACCAAGGGAGTTGTGGTGGTTCAGTGGTTAAGGGTGTTGGACTTGTGACCAGATGGTTGCAAATTCAGTTTTCAACATCTGATCAGCCTGAATCAACAACCACATTCCTCAGGATTATTTTATAAGGTCACGGGTTTCTTCACTCTTAGTAATTAAATCAACATACAGGCGGGCTAAACCAGATGAGAGTAGCCAATTGGCCCTAAAACTTTGGTGAAGACAGTTCTAATGGACTGGGTGGATGAGATCACTGGGAAGATTCAGTGGCTTGAAAGGTGACTCTGCAACAGTTTATAAAAGTGCAGGGCATGACAAAGCACAGAGAACATCATGGCCATCAAATGCAGCTTTATCATACCACTTAACCACATACCATTTAACTACAAAGAAAAAACAAAAATGGCTCATTCTTGAAACCTGGAACATCCAAACACCTATGAACAGGGACATCACCATAAAACCTGTGAGAAGGACAGCCCTTTCCTCAAAGGTACTGGCTCACTATCACACTGACATTGCTACAATTAGTAAAACAAGGTTCGCAGATGATGGTATGCTGAAAGAAGCCAGTGGAGGATACATTTTTGTCTGGAAGGGAAAAGCTGGAACAGAGGCAAGTCTGCCCAGAGTGGGGCTTGCTATCAGAACTAGTCTGATGAAAGACATCTGCTTCCTCACAGCTGGCATCAACAAGTGCCTCATGAGCTGTGCTTCCCTCTGAATAAGTCACATGATGTAACCATCATTAGTGCCTATGTTCCTACCCTCCCTAGCCAAGATGAAGCAAAGGACCAGTTCTATGAGGACTTAGACCAGCTTATTAAGTGTATAGTCATAAGTGATAAACTGATTAGCCTGAGCAACTTATTTCAGAGTTGGGAAAGCTAACAGTGACTGGAAGAGAGTTCTTGGCCCACATGGAGTGGGGAAGCTAAACAGCAACAGTCTGCACCTTCTGAGCAAATAAGCTGAGTACATGCTGTGCATCAACAACACTGTAGTCTGGCAAGCTGACAAGTACAAAATAACCTGGATGCGTCCAAGATCCAAACAGTGGCATCTAATAGACTACATTGTTATGTATATTTAATTTGCATTGTTTGTTTGTTAGTTTTGTTTTTATTTTTTTTGTTTTTTTTTATTTCATTATATGCATTGGATAATTGTATTTTGGACCTGACCTTGTCCAAAATCAAGTACATTTTCCACCTGACCTGAATCATTGATTTTTTTTTAAATTTCTGTAAACAAGTAATACATATGTTAACTTTTTTCTCTATGAGTATGGGTTAACTATTAGGATTATTATCTTTGCCCGAGTCAAGGTCATTGTGTTTACTATGTTCTTTATTATAATTTTAGTAACAGACTTTCTAATTATAACTAAGATTTTAATTAGTAAACATCTGGAACCTTCCAAAATGAAATTTTTCATTAGGTAATAGTTTTTCTTAGAAAATGTTAATTGTGACCTGAGGTCAATGTAGAAGACTATAGTCTTATTTTTTTAGAAATTATTTGTTTGCGCTTTAAGATCTGAGCAGAATCAGTTGTATTATTGTTGTGTACAGTATCTCATTTGGGTTGGAATTAATTTATTCAAATTATTTAATTCAAGTGAGTCTTCTCTTGAAATACAAAGTGCTCAAAAATAACGTTCTTGGAAATAAAGATTTGGATTCATAGTGAAATTCAAATAAGGATATATTCTTGGATTATATTATTGTGATTCAACAAATGACTGTTGGCACATCACCACTACATAGGCCATCACAGCCACGTCAACACTTCTAGTGCTGGATTTATTTCAGAATATCACTTCAATTTATTCAGAACTTTAAACATTAGGACTTATGATAGAAATTCTAGGATTATTTGGGATTTATTTTGCAATAACATAAGTTCTTTTTACATTTTTCACTTTGTATTCTAGGGAAATAAATTATTTGTTTAATTTTACAAAACTTGTTGGTTCTTACTCTTTGCTATTACTTATTTTAAGACCATAGAATCATAATAACATCACTGTCAGTCAGAGGGACATGCAGGACATCAAAATCATGTTCATTATGCAAGGTGGTGAGTGCTGGACTGATCACAGACTGGTCAGATCAATTCTCAACAGAAGAATTGTTCCTACTCAGTGTAAGCATCTGAAGAGAGTCAGAGCACCGTTTGACACAGTGAAACTGAAACATGAGTACCACCAAAACTGATTCAAAGCAGTACTCAATGAGAATCTCATGGCCAAAGCACCACTGGCTTATGTCAGCTCTGAGAAATGACGCCAATTTAAGAATGTCATCACAGAAACTGCAAAGGCCATTCTGGGACTGAAGACATGTGTGCATCAGGACTGGTTTGATGAAAACAATGAGCATATCACTCAGCTCATCAAGGATAAGAACAAAGCATATGCTCAATGGCAAAATGACCCAAATTCCACCTCCAAAGCAGAGAAGTTCGAATACCTCAAGGGACAGGCCCTGAAAGAACTGCACGAGATGAAAGACAAGTGGTGGGATAAGAAGGCTGAGGAATAACAACACTACCCCAATATTCACAACTCTAAATAATTCCAGGAGAAATGCATTGAGCAAAACTTGGATCTATACTCCCTCTTTATTGACCACACCAAGGCTTTCTATACAGTCAACAGAGAGGCTCTAGTCTGTACTAGCAACATTTGGCTGTGTGCAAAAATTCATCCTGATGATCCAGCTCTCCCATGATGGCATGAAAGAACAGCTCCTCTCAAACGGCAACCCTTCTGGACCCTTCAGGATCTTGAATGGGGTAAAACAGGGCTGTGTCTGCTTCAACCTCTTCTTTACCTGCATCCTCAACCATGCCATCCAGGATCTCTAAGATCGACTGTCTATCAGATACTGGCTCAATGCTTCACTCCATAAGTGCAACGACTCTCTGCAAAAACCAAGACGCTGGAAGTTTTCATCAGGGAAGTCCTGTTTGCTGATGACTATCCCCTCATGGCACACAAGACAAGTGAACTGCAGACAATGCTCAATATTCGGTCTTACAATTAGCCTTGGCAAGACTGAAGTTCTTTTCCAGCCAGCCCCAAACATGAGTGTGCCACAGTCAATCATTATCCTTGATGACACCCAACTGAAAATTGTGGACAGCTTCCAATACCTAGGTAGTGTCATCTCCAATGATGATTCACTTGATAAGGAGATTTCTGAATGAATCAGTAAAGCAAGTCAGTCACTCTGAAGGCTTTGAAACAGATTATTTGACCATTATAACGTTACCCTATCCACCAAATTGAAGTTGTATAATGCAGTGGTCCTCACCTCCATGTTCAATGGCTGCAAGACTTGGACTGTATACCGCAGGTTCATCATGCAGCTGGAGAAATTCCATATGCTGGCTCTCTTGCACTATCTTTGGGATTCGATAGCAAGATAAGGTTACCAACCTCAAAATCATGGTTAAAGCCAAGACAACAACCACTGAGGTATTGGTGCTCAAGGCCCAACTTTGCTGGTCTGGTCATATCATCAAAATGGATGGCACCCATTTGATGAAGCAGATTTTCTTTCGGGAAGTGGCACATGGCCAAAGAAACCAAGGCCAACCACATAAGCACTAAAAAGACACCCTGAAAGACAGCCTAAAGTGGTGCAGCCTCAAACCATTGCAGCTTGAAAGAACAACATAGGACTGAACTCACTGGTGTGCCCTCACCTGCAAAGCATCAATTGACCTTGAAAATGAATGCTTGAGCCAGATGGAGGCAGCCTGCAGCCTCACCACAGGTCAGCATCTATCCCCATAGCTACAATGTATTTCCAATGTCCCTTCTGTCATCAACCATGCAAGTCAAGACTGGGAATTCAGAGCCATCTCTTTGCACACAGATTATTGCACAGAACCTGTCCAGTTCAGATTCAAAGGACTACCATCAGTAATCAAATCTGGTAGACTTTCAAAAGGAATACAAATTGTGTTTGTTTTGAGTTTTTTAAGTTAAAAACAAAATGTATAAAATATACATTTACAATTATTTGTGAATAATGGAAATGAATATTAGAAAGGCCCTAAAATAATGCATATTATAAATGACAATATTCTGACACTTCATTACTAGCAACTGTGCACCTCTATTTAACCAAATGTGTGGTCAAAATTTTAGCAATAATTCTCTGCAAATACATTTATAAATTTGGAAATGGTTTTACAAAGAAAAATGTTCTTCTTAAATTAAAGTCTTTTCTTTCACATAATTATTATAAATTTGTTAAGAAATTTTCATACTTAGACACTTTTATTTTAGTCCATCAGAGACATTATGAGTTCTTCAGCATAAGATGCTACACTCCAATATTAATAAATTCCCACACATCTGTTTTGCATAGTAAAAGCCCATTCATCCACAAGATTGTACTAATTCATTGGTATTTTACTTTTATAAATATAATTAAATCATCAAATTATTATCAACTTGGATGTTATTTGCTATATTGCTGCTTATTTCTTTTCTTCAAATTAAATTATCAGCTGATCTGCTCTCCAATATGGCCACTACAGCCACTCTTTTGAAAATCTTATTGCAACTCCTCTAAGATGGAAACTCACACCAACAAGCCTTCTTATGATGTCTAGCTGGTACTGAATAAAAGTGGATCCAATCAAGTATGAACACAATGGCAGCCATCTTGAAAATCTTGTTATTGCTACTCCTCTTAAATGGAAAGTCGTACTGACATTGGGGTTTTGTATGAAGACTAATACTAGAAATCAGATCAGCACAAATACACAACAGAAGTCTTGCAGTGAAGACACCAAACTAATATGACTTTCTGTTCATGAGTGCAGCAATAACAAAGATTTTCAAGATGGCTGCTGGTCATAATGAATATCAAATTGGCACCATTTTCATTTAGGACCAACTAGACTTCATAAGAAGTCTTTATGACCATCATTCTGGTGGAGCAGCAATATTTATACTGGATGTCCAGGCAGATTAATTTTCATTTAGGACCAACTAGACATCATAAGAATTTTCCCACTGAAAGCCTCGTGCCAAAATGACTTTCCATTCATGAGGAGCAACATTAACAATATTCTCAAGATGACTGCTGTTGTGGCAATGTTGGATTTTTATTCATGATGAACTAGACATCCCAAGAAGCCTCTGAGTGAAAACCCCAGGTTGATATGACCATTCATTCATAGTGGAGTAACAACAACCATAACAAGTAGCAATAACAAGATTTGTAAGATAGCTGCTATGGTGGCCATGACAACATGCCATCCCACAAACTCTTCTGGTCTATGCCCAACAGAGCTAAATATGGATCAATTACGTGGTATAAATGGAAAGTGAAACTATATAGATTTTCATACATAAATACTTCATATTCAATGTTGAAAATTATATGAGGTCTCTGTTGACATATTCAGTGATTGGCAATCAATGTTATGAATCACTAATAATAATAATAATAATAATAATAATGCTTTATTTATAGAGGGTGAAACATTAGTCAAGGACTATTCTCTTAAGGAGAGTATAACAATGCACATTATATGAAGATAGCAAAAGTTACTGTTTATTTTAAAATTTTTAGTATTAAAATACTAAATTCCATTATCTATTAGAAATGCATACATGCTTATGATATCTCTTCTTAAATACTCTAATATTTTCAGCAGATTTTACATGTAGTGGAAACTTGTTCCACAGAACTGTACCAGAGCATTGGAAGCTCTTTTTAAATTGCTCTGTTCTTGGTTTTGGTGCTAGAAGGTTTCCATGTGATATTGATCACAACTGATATTGTGTTGAAAAAGGCCTGAATAAGTCCTGAAGATACTCTGGTGCAGTTCATGTAGACATTTATATACAAAGAACTGCCTTGTGAAAATCTATCCTGTCATATATTGTGAACCATTTGAATCACTAATGATAATATTTATTTGTTACTGGGAAACTCTCTGGGGCCTTTAAATACAAATGTTTGTCAAATCTTTTATATGAATATAAAGTTTACTCTGTGAAAAATACATGACAAAAATTAAATTAACCCTTTAACTCATGTAAGTACCTTTGGATACCCCATTCTCATAGAAGCGCCTTAAGATATATTCGATTTGCATGGAAGCGAGTTTGGACACCTCTACACCATTCTCATGGAAGCACCTTTGGACACCCACTGTAAACATCAGCCATTTTGAACTGGTTTTTGGAGTGTCACCTTTGGGGAAAGCCTCTGTTAGATACTACATTCATTGATATGAATGGCCATTATGTCAGTTCATGTGGTCGCTGTTTAAGGTCTAGTCATAATCTGCTATTTAAAGTAACTGGGTCAGATTCTCTACTCTCCAAAATGGAGGCTGTGGATTTAGTTCAGTACTTTCTGAGTCTGCATGATTAGAATCACAACTATGAAATCTTCAAGAAACTTTGGTAAAGGCTCTTATGTTGATGTAGGCAATAATGAGATTTTATAATTTATCAAATTAAGATGATTTAGTGGTGTAGACATAGACAAAGGACTGGTAAATTTTGAGTATGAGAAATGGCAGCTATGGTTGGTCACACAGCTTTACTGGCTTGACAGTGAACGAGTTTTCTCAAGATTTTAAAGCACATAAAAAAATTCTTTAATGAAAAATAATTATACAACAATAATGATCAGATTTTACTCTTAAATCTATCTATACATAATACATGTGTACCAAAAATGTAAAATGGTTACAGCTGATGTTAAATGTAACATATACAACACTGATGTAACAGTTAACAGGCAGGCCTATATGTGTGGAGTCATATAGGAAACAGGTGTTCTATTTATAGTGCACTGCACTGTGTAACTTCAGTACATGTGTATCAACTGCCTACACTCTGTGAGTTAAAGGGTTGAAATGATCTTTATGGCTTATGGTGTCTACAAATAACAAAACAAACAATTTAAATTAGGATGATGTTTCTGGACTTAAGTGACCAAATATTACTGGACAAACAATTCAATTAATATGACGTATATGGATTAAAGTTTCCAAAACACAGAGGGTAAGAAAAATTTCAGTCAGAATGAAATTCAATTCAACCAAAAGTTTTTACTGCAAATATACATATACTGCTTACTTAAATGAGAATATGTCTTATCCAGAAAACTGTTATATCATTATTGGGAGTGACAAATGTACAACAATTTTGAGATAAATATTAAAATTTAAATACAGGATTGTAACTTCAGCAATTTTCATGAAATACTTCGTGGATTTTGTGGTTACTATTTAACAATGAATTTAAAGACCCAAAAAACTGTGACCCTCCTGTAGAAGTATTATGACCACTTCCCAATTCCACAATTAATTTAGGTACTGATGAAATTGTCATTTTTCCAAACCATTAAATGTAAAAACAAACAAAAATAAATGAAATCATAGCAATACCAAGCTGCGCTGCAATATGCAAAGGTGTCCTGCCCTTGTAGTCACAAACAGTCTTATAATCACAGCCCATGTTTATTAACATTTTCATAGAATTACAGGCATCATTTTTGGCTGCATAGTGCATTGCTGTCTGCCTTTCTCCTGCTGTCATTGCTTCCTTGTCAGCTGAAATACACAAGGGAAGTCGGATATATAAACAAAAACAAGAATGAATACATGTGCTGAATCAAAAATGGGGCTACACAGTATAAAACAAACTATTTAAAAAATACAAAAAAGAGGTTTAGTACATCGTGACTTACATTACCAGCAAACTGCAAATACTTTTGACCATTGTTAAATGAAGCTATGACCTAAGCTGTTGGCTTACAATCCTACATATATACAAGAACACATAACTATTGCACCAGTTTTCTATTGTTTAATAATATCAGTACCTAATAAATAATAATGTACATTAAACAAGAGGCCCAAATGGGCCTGATATCACCCACTCCTGGCTTATATAACACTAGCTGAACATGCCACTAAGCAGGATTATGTAGATGTAGTATCATTTGAACACAACAGTACCTATTTCAACTATCACCTAAGCTTTCCCATGTAAATTTTCACCTATTTTACTATAGTCTGATAAAAACAGTACTAGTAGCTGCCTTGTTAGGCACTCAGCATTAAGAGGTTAGTGTTAGGACTGGTCAGCCTGGTGTCAAGATAATGTGACTGGGTGGGACATCATGATACATGTCTGCAACATGATGCCCCAGTGCTAGACATCGCTATTGTTATGTATACGTAATTTAATGACTTGTTTGTTAGTTTTAAAAAAAATTTTATTTTTATTTTATTCCTTTACATGTTATTGTAATGATAATTTTGTTTACTAGATTTGATTTTTTTTAATAGAAATTCAATTCAGTTCTGTTTGACCTGATAAACAACCCAGTAGATGAAACATTGTATCTAATTGCTGACCTTGATTCAGAAATCAGTAAGGCTTTTAGTAAACAACATTTTTTAAATTATTTTTTATTATTCATTCTAAGTAAGATTCATTTAGTGGAATCAAAGCCATACCTGGAGTACATGACAAATAACGTTTGTTTATTGTTACAAACTTTTGGTTTTTCCAGTGGGATGAATTTTTTACCCCCATGCAGGAATCTGTTTTGCATTTTAGTTGGGTTTATAACTCATGTTATCATAAGAATCAGTTCAGTTGTGCTTTAAACCTTTGAACCTCAAAGGTGTTTTGTTGTGACCAGTTTGAGTTGAATTTTTTTATTTTATGGAATTAGTGATTCATTTCCCTGGAGAAATATACAAGTGCTCCTTACAAAATTCTTGGACAAAGACATTTATCGAAATTTATTCAGAAATTCAAAACTGGAATATTATTGTTTTGTGATTCAACAAGGAACTGTTGACACGACAACACTGTGAAGGTTATGCATACGTCATCACCTTCCATCCTGAATTTCATCGGGATTCAAACTGTGATTCACTTAGGACTTTTTATTGATAGGATTTATATTTTTTAATTCATGGATTAATTTAGGATTTGATTCGAAAACCATAAGTCCTTTTTCTCATTTTTACCTTGTTTTTCTAGGGAAATAAATTATTTTGTTAAATTTTACAAAGCTTGTTGTCTTCACTCTTTTCTTGTTACTTTTTTATGAGCCAAGACACATAACAAGAAAATTGGGGTGCTCATCCTTGGGATATATGAATTTTGGCTAAAATATTTCAGAAAATTGTTGTTTTTTTTAAATTTAAATTCCCCTAGTTTTTGAAATTTTTAAAAATCCCAAGTATTATTTCATATTTTAGAAATCTTTAGTGAAATTAACAGGTTTTTTTTACAATATCATCAAAAGTTGAGAATTGTTTTAATTTTACCCAGGAGTGGTTGGACATTTTGAAAATGGAAGTACAGCTAAAAATGTTGGAGTTAAGGAGATAAGACAGGTTCAGTTTCAGATAAAAAAGATACAAATGGAAAGAGAAAGGGAAGTAAGATAAATGCAGTTTCAGAAAGAGAAAGATGAAAGACAAGATAGGCTAATGCAAATGCAAATGCAAAGAGAAAAGGAAGGAAGAAAGGGAATTTCAAATTCGGTTAAAAGAATTAGAGCTGACAAAAGGAAAACACTCCACTACTTTTGATGTTTTTAGAAATATCAAATTTGTAGCCCCTTTTCTGGAAAAACAAGTAGACAAATATTTTCCTCGTTTTGAAAAAGTTGCTGAAATTTGAAATGGCCAAGGGAGCATTGGACTCAATTATTACAATATGTACTTATTGGTAAAGCTAGTGATATTTACCATTCACTGTCAGTTCAGCAAAGTGCTGACTATGATCTGGTTAAGGAATGCATCTTAAAGGGTTATGAGTTAGTCCCTGAGGTTTATCGGCAAAAATTCAGGAACTATAAAAAAGAAGCTGGGCAAACTCATGTCAAATTTGCAAGAGAAAAAGAGTAGTTACTTGGTAGACGGTGCTTAGCCAAGAAAGTTGATCAAGATTACGAAAGTCTCAGACAACTTGTATTACTTGAAGAGTTCAAGAACTGCATCCATAGTGACATTAAGATTTATCTTGATGAGCATAAGATCAAAACCTTGGAAAATGCTGCTCGTGCTGCTGATGAGTATTTCTTAGCTCATAAAGTTTCTTTTGTAGGCAAGTCTTTCACTCAGCAGTCTTCTGTTAAAAAGGTATTTCAGCCTAATACGAGCTACATTAAAAATCCAAATCACACACGCACACAAACACACACCTATTTACCGAATCTGATCAAAATCATCTCAACAACGGTTTCAAGTGTGGTAAAAAGCTGTGCCTAACTGATGCAAAATAACCTCATTTGTGTAAGCATAAGTCTCACTCATGAACTCACACAGCATGATGATATTAGCCTATTTAATGAATTTGATCAAAACTGGATCAGATACATTATTTCTAGAGTGGTACCAAGCTCTGTCAATATGAATGGATCTCACTAATTATGAAACTCATCCAAGATCTCTGTGATATCAGTTGATCATAGTATGATCAAAATTGGTTCATAAATCTGGCCTCCAAAGTGATTATGAGCTGCTAGATCAGTATAAAAATACACATGAATTGGGCTTATAATGCATTTTATCAAAACTGGACAAGAAATATGACCTCCAAAATGGTAGCAATCAATTGTTGATGGATGGGTGCAGGCCATACGATAAACTCACTTGGCTTGATGGAATAATGATATAAAAACTGATCTGAGTGGTTAGTTGGTAACGGACTTATTGATCCACTTGCAATCAATCACACTTTTTTTTCCATCTGGAACCTTTAGTTGTCTACCTTTAATGCAAACATTGTGAATCAAACTGACAGTATGATGCTCTTTTGCATTCTGACAAAACAAATCCAATGTTACTAAGATTTATAATTAAAATAAGTCATGATAATAACTAACACTTTAATGACTATCTTGCCCTTGAGCCATTTTATCAGTAACTGTTACGGCTTCAGTGTTGTAAAAATCTAGATATATTCTTCCTCTGTCCATTAGGCTTTTATCAGTGATCAAAAACAGAGTCACAAAATTGACCTGTGCTGAATCCTTTTCTAATTGGCTCAAAAATAAAAATAGACCTGAAGGAATGCCCTGGACTTATTACAAGCATTGATCTCAACCCAAACATGTGACTTCTTGGACAGTGTGCACTAAGCCTTATCAAAGAAACACAGATGAATCAGAAATCAGTAACTGATAATTAAAACTTCATCAATAGGTTTAAACCTTGCACACTGGATCAAAGTCTTTAAGAACACTTTGTACATGGTGGTTCAAGTCTTGGAAGATGATCTGGTACATGGGGTCAAATCTTGGGAGAACACATGCACACATGGTCAAGGTCGTAGAAGAATACTTTGCACATGTGGTTCAAGTCTTAGGATGCTCAAGTCTTAGGATGACAATTTGCACACAAGGTTCAAGTCTTGTGAGAACACCATGCACACAGGTCCATTAATTGATAGAACATTTTGCACATGGGATTCAAGTCCTGGGAGAACACCATATGCATAGGGACTAAGTCTTAACAGAACATTCTGCATATGATGCTCAAAAGTCTTGTGAGAACACTGCAGATGAAATCCAAGTTTAGAGAGAAAATGTAAAACATATAAAGAATTATAGAGATGCTCAGTTCTCCTCAAATATTTCAAGACATTTTAATACAAATAATCACTCTCTACTCGATTTTTTTTTCATGCCAATAGATATTGTGAATGAAGACATGAAAAGACTGATCAAGGAAAGTTAATGGATTCACAAGTTTGATATTTTGTATCCTAATCGCCTTAATACCAAGGCACTATATAAAATTTTATAAAATTTAAATACAGAAATTGATATGTTGTATATCCTTTGTAAAAATATAATTGTATGTATGACTGTTTGTCTCTATTTTATTATTTTACTTATACATAGGGTCCAAATCTTGAAAGACTTATTGAAAAATCAATCTTAAAGAGGCAATTAACATACTTATCACCAACAATTTATGCCAGTGTTGGGAGATGAATATGCCATTCCATGCATCAAATTTACTTTCATATACATTCATTCCCATTGATTTTGTGTCAAAAATAAAATATTCTGTTAAAAGAGTATATTTATAATGAGAGTTGACTGTAGCAAAAATAGTCATTTTTTTGCTTCAAAACAGTACTATACGTTCTCACCAGCTTTGTGAAAGTATCATGGATTTAAAAACTTTACCAAATGCCTAAACTCTGTACTGATGAGCAGCTCACATGTTGAGAAAGAGTGGGTTCAGACTTACCTAATTTTAAGCTAGATTGGTTTTTATTAAACATATATGCCCTGACTGAAGTCAAAACTGTTTAAATAGTTCAAAAAATTTATTTTTAAAAAAAAAATATTCTAATTTCATTACATATATATATATATATATATATATATATATATATATATATATATATATATATATATATATACACACCACTCTCTTGATAACTTGTGCCCTGATAACTCACGAACCTGTTTATAATGCGTAGATCCCATTTTATTAACCAGAAAATATCAACAAAAAATCCCTATTTCTTTAAGTTGAAAAAAATCGTGTCAAAATTGGTAACTGAAACGTTGATATATCGCTCGTTTTATGGTCGAAAATGGTAGATATGACATGGAAATTTTAATCAACATTTTGAAATTATCATCTTTTAACAAGAAGTCATATAATTGGTTACATTTTCTTTCCAAACAACATTCTTAGTGCACCGTAATTAAAGATATTCAAGGAAATTTCCATCAATGAAAATGTCACTTACGCCTAGTGTAGGAAGTACATTAATATCTAAATGCCAATTAAATAATTTTTATGAAGTGAAATTTGTGTTTTAATTCTATCTTTTAGTTCCTCTTAAGTGTAATCATCATAAATGCAACGTGTGTTTAAATTTAAAATGTGTCAATCTACTGTAACAGCTATGTCCTCAAGTTTCCCTGAGAACCTAATTATGTGCCAACCATGATTTGATAACTAACTTGCGGAAGTTTTTGTTTTGTTGTTGTACTGAATTAAAAGCTGGTCTCCTTTGTATTATCATGCTCTTTATGTCTGTTGAATCAAATAAAGGAGGTGGAATAAAAAAAATGTTAAACTGGCACTTAGAGATATCCTCAAGATGATAAGAAGTTTCACTATTACTTTAATGAAATCATGACATCAATATTGTACTAAGTGAACAATACACAAATTGAGTTTCGATGTAGGATATTATCTCACAAAATAAATGTTGCTAGTTTTTGAAAAAAAGGAATCTTGTTTGGTGGTTTATCAACAGGTAGTCTAGTTCCTGGCAACATGGTCTCTAGACTTGGTTGTATACTATTAAATACCACTCCAGGAACCAGACTAATCAACAAAACAAAATGCAGTGACGTAATACAAAGATGTTTTCGCATACACATAATGGTTGTTGAAACCAGTTGAAATGATTTTTCACATATTGGACATTTTGAAAATAAATGTTATTTATACAGAATAATGAACAACTCCATTAGAAAAAGCGCCTTATTAACAATTACTATCGACGTGATTGTTACACGAGGATTCAGTCATTAAACAACCCAGTTCCCTAACCCCCCCTCCCCAGCAGTTTTCTCAATGTATTAGAGGATTTTTTTCAATTTTTTGGAGGTCCCTCGGTAACTCCTGCCCTCGCTTATAGTGCGGTCTATGTTTGTGGACCCCGTTGTGCGCGAGTTATCGAGGGAGAGGTATATGTCTCAAATTTAATTTGTTTATATCAGGTAGTATTTGTTCAATAATGCTAACATGGACCCATCACAAAATGATGAAAAAGGGCACAAATTGATAAAGATCATCCACTTATACATTAATATCAGATCATCCACTTAAATTTATCATATCAAACACTTAATCTTCAGATCAGCCACTTATACTTAACAGATCATCCACTAAAATTTATCATGTCAAACACTTAATCTTTTGAAATCATCCACTTAAACTTTAATGAATCATCCACTTAAACTTATCAGATCATACACATGCCTACCAAATTTGTCAACATCAAGTAGTTTTTGCACAGTCAAGTGCTACAGGGTTCTTGGGACAGATAGGAATGTGTACTGATGGACAGGCATGACTAAATTAAGATGCTCCCATTGCAAGCAGTTGGGGGCATCAATAACAAGGCCAGGATAGTTTCTGCTGCTGCCACATATTATAAAAGTCCAGAACACTTCTTCAAAAAAAAAACAAAAAAAAAAACTGATATGCTTTCAGTCAACAACATATACTGTCAAAACTCCTTCAATCAATGATCAAAAAACTCACCTCATATATAACGTTTTGCCATTTGTTCCATCATTTTCTGTGTTTTGCTTATAAAGTGAGTTTCATAGTTATCAAAGTGTCCTCTTACCTCATTTTGACAATGAATTCAATCCAAGTTCTAACCATATCGAAAATTCATAATTTTGGATATTTTATGGTATAACAGACTTTGATAATTTTCACTCTGACCATTTATTATAACCCTCACTCTGACTGACTGATGTATTTGTTGACTGAACAACCGTGACCTTGGCTGCAGATAAGCATTTTCACTGTGTTGTGGTAGTTGTCTGCTGCATTTAAATGGAAGAATACTGGGTTTTGTGAATACCATGTGGCAATTGCTGGGTTGTGTGAATACCATGTAGCAATTGCTGGGTTGTGTGAATACCATGTGGCAATTGCTGGGTTGTGTGAATACCATGTGACAATTGCTGGGTTGTGTGAATGCCTTGTGACAATTGTTGGGTTGTGTGAATGCCCTGTGACAATTGCTGGGTTGTGTGAATGCCATGTGACAATTGCTGGGTTGTGTGAATACCATGTGACTATTGCAATCATGGACAGTCTGAACTGAATAATGCTCATTTCTTGACTTACCTATACCACAGTACACTCCTTAATTAACAGCCATATAATAAACTTTCCAAATATTTGGGCTGAATGATTTACTGACTCACCTCCATTGCTGATTAGTAGCTGCACCATCTCTGGGTAGTCATCAGCTGCTGCAACATGAAGAGGTGTTCGGCCCTTGATGTCTGAAGCATTCACATTAGCACCCTTGCCTATCAGAAATTTGGCCACATCCACATGCCATTTACGAGCAACCTGTGTACAGTAACCATATAAATCTTTATTCCATTTTAAACATTTTACTGCATCACAATATCAAGTTTTAATACCTGCAAGTTCTTGTTCAAGGTTAAAATGACATCATGCAAGACTGACCACAATATGTGCAGACACACTAGACCAAAATTACTATCATGCCTGTATAAAACTGACCTATGGTCCAGAAAGGATCTTTAATTCCCACATAATACCACAATCCCTATTTACCTGCCAGCCTCACTTATACAAACCTGGCCATTTTTGACAAGTCAAGCAACCTCTGTTACATTGCCTCTTGACTCTAAATATAGATCTACCAACTGTCTTTTCATAAATTTTTGATGCCAAAATATAATGTCTCTATAAACATCAGACCCTTTGGTATTACCATCTTTGTTTAAATGCCGCTGAATTTCATGCAAGTTTGTTACATAACGATAGATTCTTTATCTATAAATCTATCTGTTATATGCAGTGTTGTGCTTCCATGCAGGATCACAGGCTTTTTATCTTGATTCCTATGCTCTTTCATCAGGGAAAACTGAAAAATGCCTAGTACTATTTTCCTGTAGTGCACATCTGTCAATGTCTATAGCACCTCTAGCAATGGCCAAAATTGCTAAATACAAATAAAAATTCAAGATGGCAGTATTTTGGGCAATCACGACATTCAAGGTTTGCAGTAGTCTGCCAAGTTGCAATACAAAGTCACTCATAAATGCTAGTAAAATATTTTGAGAATGAACTAATAACACAAGGAACTAAATTTCTGGCATTTAATCAATAAATTATTTATTTTAAAAGAAAAATATCTAAATTATTATAATGAATGCCAGTAGATAATGACCAAATACTACAATTAAATGAGAGTAAGACTCTGAAGAGAAAATTCCACAGTAAAGCTCTTTTCAAGTGGACAAAATAGTCAAACACAAATATTTTGCAAAAGCTACCAGCCACTTGGTAAAACATTTATAAGGAAAAGATGTTAGTGCAGTGCAGACAAAAAAGGAAAAGATGATAGAGCAGTGCAGACAAAAAAGTTATGGTGGCAAAACTGTTAAAGCAAAACTTGATTATTTTGGGGTTTTTTAACCACTATTAGTATGTTAAGTACTATTATTATGTATATTTAATTTGTATCGTGTATTGGCTTTTCTCCATAATTATATATTTTTTTATAGCTATACTGTGTGACTGACCTTGGTCAGAATTGAGTTTAGGGCCCATTTGACAAAACTTTCATTATTTTGTAAACAACACGTTACATAGCTAATATTTCTCTATGATCTTAGGTTATGTTTTAAGATCATTATTACTGATAATAACATGTTTACTTGTATCTGAATTTAGGATATCAGTTTTTCACTTGGAAATTCCTGATCTTGTTGGCAACTTAGAATGTTCTAGAAATGAATTTTTGACCCTCATCCTGGTCCTAATGTTGAGACTTAAGTTTTTATATCAGAGAAAGGTAAACATAATTACTCATTCCTTTTTTGAATAACATCTTTAGAGGAGCCAATTTTAGTTGTGTTTCAGTTAATATCTGAGAGAATTTATTTACATTATTCACTGGAATTACAAAGTACTCAATATTTTCGGATTAAATCACTATTTTCGGATTAATGTAAATTCATTCAAGGGCATTTTGGATTACACCATTGTGACACATCAGGACTGTTGGCACATTAGCATGTTTGAGACTATTGGCACTTTCAACATTGGAATTCATTTGGAAAACCACTCGAATTTATTTTAGAACTCTTAACATTTGGACTTGTATAAAACTTTTAGGACTATTTGGGATTTAATTTACAACACTGTAAGTTCTTTTTAAATTTTCACTTTAATTCAAGAGAAATAAATTATCTGTTGAATTTGTTTTCACTCCTTACTGTTATTTAGTTTAAGACCATAGAGTCAAAACATTATCTAACATCTTTCATTATATCTTAGAAATTGTATGTGTCATCCAAATTTGAAAAACAGATGGAAACTATGTCCATTTCCCATGGATCCTAGGTAGAGGATTGCATGAGAGCCATGTTTCTCAAAGCCAGCAAGATCAGACCCCTTATACCACCAGCCACAAATTATTACCAATTTTGTCACGAGATACATGTCCCCTTTTCTATTTAGATCAATCATATGAGCTATGTTCCCCAGAACCTGTACGTACACTCTTTATTCCAACATTATTGTTTTTCATGCCAGTTTTGTCATCAGATGAATGCTGACCATTTAACTCAGCTTAATTTGTTTAATTCTGAATCTTTGGTGACCTAATCATTTGAATTTTGGTGACCTATTTATAGGGCATATAGAGTTGATTTTTTGAGCGGATATAAGGAAATATTTCATGAGTGAAGTGGAAAACATTGTATTGTCACAGTTGATCAAGCTACAAATTACAATACAAAATATTTCCACTTCACCAGTAGCACATTTCTTATATGTACTCAAAAAATCATAGTTTTTATTTTCATTATCATTTTCTAAAGCCAAAAACCAATGTGTTGCATGGATTTTTCTTCATTCTCTGTCAGTGCAATTAATAGCTGCATTACATCAATAAAAAGAAGTTCCAAAATTTACAATAATTTTAGGAGAGCAACCAATTTAAAAATTTAGTTTAGACAAATAAAGCTTTTTTGTTAAAGTAATGACTGCTTCCAAATGAAAATGAAGAGATTCTTATTTTTGTTAACACAGTTCTTGCACAGATTGATACAGTGAACATCGTTGAGGTGGGGGTAATGTAGAAACATCACAGAGCAGTCACATCTGACAAACTTCAGAGCATATCATCTTGAAACAAAAGATTTTAATGATTGTGAGTTTACTTGTATGTATTTTTTTTCTTTATTTTGTTCCTTTCTGCATTTAACTTGAATTTTTGGCCTTAGCAAGCTTGCAGTCAAGCTCGTTAGCAGACAATGCGCCCAAATTTTTTATCGTCTCTTACTTTTGGTTTCCAATCTTTTTCAAACATGGCCATGATTATGTTGAGGGTTAAAATAACTAAATAGTTTTATTACTATATTTAACCTAGCATTTTTCCTAAAAATGTGTCCATTTGTTGTAGAGAGTAAAAGGCATATGATACAGAATTATCATGTATGTTCAGTCATTAATAATTTGCAGGATTCATGTGTAAAAATGATTTTAAAAAGTGAATAAGCCTACTTTTTATTGTTTTGGAGTTCATTTATAGGCTTATTTTGATGGCACCTCTTTACTGATTAAATAAATATATGTGGAGGTTCTACAATCTTTACACATTTCAAGATCTATTCAACCCAATGAAGAGAGAGACAGACAGAGAAAGAGAGAGAAGAAGAAGAAGAAGAAGAAAAATTAAATAGCCTAATACAGAAACACAGATTTGAATAGTACAGTAGAACCTGTCTTGAAAGACCACCTCTTTTGCCAACAAATTATGGTCTCTCAAGACAGGTGGTCTCTCATAGCAGGTAACAATGCTATATAATCATTAAATTTGTTCATTGAGAGTGTGTTCTCTCAAGACAGGTGATCTCACATAGCAGTGGTCTTTCAAGACAGGTTTTACTGTATACATAATGGTAGATATATTTCCTAAATTGAAAAAGAAAATAGTTCCAAAAGTGATATTGCCACTGTGGCAATTAATGTAGCACTGCCACTGTGGTGATATAATTTTTCCCCTACTTATATGTTTTAATTTCTCATTATGAAATATATAATAAATCAATATATAAATCTGACCTCAATAATTATAAACTAGAAAATGAAATACCTATATCAATTTTCTACATGTCAGATACAAATTACAAAGTTATATAAAATAAATATTTCTGCCAGCCAATATGAGTTTCAAGTGTCTCACCAATAAAGACTATGCACCTAACTCTAAGCAAGACATAGTTATATATTAAAAGTCTTGACTTAATGTTCATAATTTACTTTGTGCATAATTGAGGCACTAGTTAAAACTGCAAGAACAAACTGTTCAGTCAAGCAGGGACTATAACTAAGTAAAATTTTTAATGAAATAGGAAAGAGTTGAAAATCAAACTAGTAAAAGTTTGAATGAAATAGGAAAGAGTTGAAAATCAAACTTGACCTTGACAATTTTGACATTAAGCCTAAAAGCAAATCTCTTTTCACTTCATCCAAACTTGAGCAAAGTTGAAAAGAAAATTGTGATGTATAGGAAATGGCTTGATGTGTACATAGAGATAGCATTTTGTACACAGACTATTTGCCACCTTGAAAGGATGTGGCAGGTGCCTAAATTAAAAAAAAAAAGTAACCTCATGTAGTAAAGTCTGCCCATGACGATCTGTGCACCGAATGTCTGCCCCATTCTCGAGAAGTGTGTCCACAAAATCAAGATCTATTACTTCATCTTCCTTTTTAGAGTGCCCCAATTTTGCAAAATAATCAATAAGAGCCCTGTTGCTGGCCACAGTCATGGATTTACTAATAGTTCTGTCTCTAACAGTGGTTGGTCTTGAAAAGTCATCATGGATATCATCAAGTCCACATTTTTTCTCCATTTCTTCACCTTCCTCATCTTTGATATCTAAATATTAATAATAATATTATTGATAATACCAATAATAATAATAATAATAATGATAATACTCCTCATTATTATCATTATCATCATCATCAAACTAGTAGCAAATTTAGGCTTAAATCCATGTGGAAGCTTCTTGTATTTAAGTCTAGAATAAAATTATATTTCTAGGGGATTTATGTTTACCTGATTAAGTTTACCAGGTTTATATACCGGTAACTTAACAACTGACCATTTCACTAAGCAGTTTTATGGAGCAATGCAAGAATACAATCAAAGTAAGTTATCTCTGAAACTTACTATCACACTGACTGTACCTATTTTGGTATATTCTGATAAATATTTGTTTCGATGATACTGGCATATGCACACTGTCTCTTGCACATAACTAAAGTCATCCAAGATCTTGATATAAACCCATTTACTGGGTTTTATAGAAACTGGATGAGAAACTGAGTCTCTGAAACGTAAGAGGTAACAAGCTCATTCCAACAAGGTATCTTAGTAATAATAATAATAATAATAATAATAATGAAGATTTTATTTAGAGAAGGTAACTCAATTAGTTACAGCACTAATCTACCCTGAGGCTCTATCTGTTATGTACAATATATACAGTATATACAACATGATGTAAAGAATCTGGCTTGACACTAAATAATTAAGTGATTTTAAAAATCAAAGTATCTGGAACATATGCACAGGCATCTGTGAACATATAAACATATATACAATATAAAATATCATCCTGTATTGAAAAAGTCAACTGTGAAAATGATGCAAAATTACAGAAAAGCAGGCGGTATTTATTTTACTAGAACTTCCATTTTCTAAAGATTTCATCCATTTGAGACATTGATTATGAAAAGAAGAAATGCTAGGAGCCTGCCTTATGTCACTGGGAATGTTGTTCCATACCAGTGGATCAGTATATTGAAAACTCTTTTTTAAACAACTCCTTCTTTGGCCTTGGTATAATGTAATTTTTACTTCTTGTGGACCTTAAATTTGGAGTACCATCAGCACCTCTTTGGTGAAAGATATTGCTTAGATAGACAGGAATGGCTTTTCTGGATACTGTATACATCAATTTGGCCTTTCTAAGAAATATTCTTTCATGTATTGTTAAAATATTTATATTATTCATTGCACTGAAGTTTGATGAAATCAGATAAAAAATATTGCTTGAAGATACATTCTTATTTAAATTCTGGCCAGAATTATACAGCAGTGATATGCTCAACTAAACAGGTGAATCTTGCTCATTATCGAGATTGTCCAAGATCTTCATGATATAAGCATATACTCAAAATTGAATCAGAAAACCAACCTCCAGTTTGGTCATAAAATCTGCCAATCAAAAACAAGATTACCTCATTATGAGGACCTTGCTCATTATCAAACAACATCCAAGTTCCTGATGATATAAAAACATATTTCAAGTCAGATCAAAATAGATAAGAATGTGGCCTCAAACGGATAACTAGCTCAGCTGATCATATGCAAGATCACCTAATTAGTATGTATAAACATCACTCATTACTGAACAGTCAATTCATCTGAGGTCTTAATGATCTAAGCATATATTTCAAGTTTTATCAAAATCAGTTCAAAAATATGACATCCACAAGCGTACCAAGCTCAGCCAATCAGATGCAAGATCACCTAATTAATATCCATGGATCTTGCTCATTACTGAACTCATACCAGATCTTAGTCATATAATCATATACTCCAACTTTAATCAAAGTCAGATCAGAAATATAGTCTCCAGAGTAGTAATAAGCTCAGCTTACCAGATGCAAGATTAACTTATAAGTATAAATGGATCTCGCTCATTCTTCAACTCATCCATGACCTTAATGATACATAAGCATATATTTTGAGTCTCTCCAAAGTCAAATCAGACACATGCTCTCCAGAGTGATAACAACATTAACCAGTCAAATGCAGGATCACCTCATTACTGGTAATAAAAATGGATCTCGCTCAATATCATACTTGTCTGAGATTCTGATGATACAAAATCATGAACTGGATGAGAAATATGGACTCCTGAGTGGTAACAATCAATTGTTGATGGTCATACACACAATCCACAATGGACACAGTGCCATACCATAAGTTCACTTGGAATTATGGCTTGGTGAGCTAAAAATGGCAAAATTATGAAACAGTTTGAGCCATTTGAGCTTAGTTACACCAACAATAATATAATAAAAACAACAAACTTTATCATAAGAATAATAATATTGATACTAATTACCTGTATATTGCAATATTTGATAAATCTGATATATGATTTAATTTTATTATAAGCTATGTTCATTTCACTTTTGATCTAAAATAATTATGAACAGGCTCGTAATATCTATATACGTTCGTACTGTATCTAACAACATTGCATATTTGGTAATTTTAACACTGTAACAAGAGTACCATAATAAAAAATCTATACACTTGTCCCATGTTTAATAGTCTTCTATGTAGCCACTAGCTGGGCAGAGCTGACTCTGAAAATTATTGACCAGAATGTGTCTTTTGGTTAAAAGGTCTGCAATCATGAACTAAACTTATAGTGCACAATTATTTTCTTATTAGGCTTATCATAACCAAAATGTTTGACCTTTAGACCTATATAAATGTATAGGTTCTTTTTAAAATTCAAATTGCAAGCTATCCACAAAGTCTAGTCCATGAACTTACTCTAGAACAAAAGTTGTTGAGCAAAAAAAAATCCCAAAATATGTCAAAATGTGTAACACTAACCTTGGCCTTTAAACATCAAATATTCACTGGCCTCTTCCATACTTCAAGTACAAGCCATTTACAAACTTTGGTGTAGGTACTTAGTCTATAACTAGAGTTATTAAGCAAAAACAATTTTTTCTTGACTTTGACAGTGCATGATCTTGACTTTAGACCTTTTGACCCCAAATCGATATGAATCCTTCCTACCATAAGTGCAAGTCTTCAACAAAGTTATGTTCTCATACATGACTGATGCAGAATTAATCTTATTATACAGAATCCAATTTTCTTCTTTCATTCACAGTGACCTTAACTATGGACCTTTAGATCCTGAATAAATAGGCACCAGACATCATCCTTTTTTCAAGTGAAAGCCACCCACAAAGTTTCATAATCGTATATTGTGGAGAACTTGAGTGATTGTACAGCAACAATACAAGCAAGAGATGAGTGGACAGACTGATGGACATCAAAATGTATTATGCTCCACTTTATTGTGGGCATATACAAATCTGAATACCATAACAATTCAGAGGAAAATGGCCTAAATGACTACATTTGTTTTTACTATTGAATTTACATTGGCATGATATGAATGAAGAATAGTAAAAGCTACATTAAAAATTCAAATCACACACACAACAGACACACACACACACACACACTATTAAACTTACATTGGCCTGAAAGGCTGCATTTGTTTTACTACTGAACTTGAATGACTCTATTTGTTTTGCTACTGAATTTACATTGGCTTGAATGACTGTATTTTGTTCTGTTTTTCTAGTGAACTTACATTGTGTTTTCAAACTCTGATTTTTTTAAATTATAATTTTTTTTTACAAGTGAAGCACTAATTCCAATACCTGGGAGCTAGAATTTAAAAACAAAAAGTGAAATAATAATATAAAAATGAACTTTTAATTAAAAACATTACCAGCATAAATAACAAAAGAGACACTCTTTCAAAGAGTCAGTTATTTCCAAACCAGACCAAAATATTAAGATATCCTCCATCAACTCTTTCCAAACCAGAAAAAAAATTATGTATAAATAATGACATATATATGATAAAGATAATCAGATGATGTGTGACAAAATTAATTTGTTTCAAACATGAGAAATAATTTATACACTTTGCAAGTTATATTTACACAAAAACATGTAGACATTTTATTCTATACCAAAAATTTTAAGATCTAAAATTTAATATGCTACTGCAAATCATTTAAACAACTGTACAGACTTAATACACTTTGAAAAGCATCTCAATCATTATTGTCACTGAAATAAATGAAAACACAAACTATTGTTTGAACAGACATAATCTGGTAATGAAAAATAAGATTATCAAAGTTCATTCTAGAGGACCACTCACTTTTTAAATTTTACAATATTATTTTGATACCTGTTTATGCGGGGGTTTTCAAACTCAATTGTTCATTTGTTATAATATCAATCTAATGTCAGAATATTGCAGATTGGTAAGTTTCACCTGCTCTACTGAGGATTACTCCAAATACACAACAAAGTCACAGGAGCATGTGTTACATGTAGGCTTGTACAAATGTAACAAAAGGAAAGAGTGAAGTCAACAAGCTTTGTAAATTTTAACAAAATAATTTATTTCCCTAGAAAACAATGTAAAAATTGGAAATAGGACTTACGGTTTGTGAATATAATCCAAAATTTAATCCTAAAATTGAAAAATATAAGTCCTATCACTAAACAGTTCTAATTGAATCCGGGTTCGAATCTCGATGAAATTCCAATATGGAGGCTATGACATCAGATGAAGTCATTGTACTTTTGGCAACAGATCCTCAACTGAATCACAGTTTATAATGTTTCCATGTAGAATTCCAGAATAAATTTCCACTGAATTTCTTTGTCCCATAACCTTTTATAAAAGGTACACTTGTTTAGTTTTCTAGAGAATAAATTATTAAATTCCAAAAAATAGATGAACTTCAAAACAATCTGGCTTCAACAATAAAAACCTCTTGAGCCCTCAAGGTTTAAAATACAACTGAATAAATTTAATACCAATTGGCTGTTTTAAGCCTGGATTTTAGATCACATGGTAGTTCAATGTGACAGGCTACGTGATTTCTAACTTGAACAGTGCAATAAAAAAATGACAATTATCACGTAGCTAGAATAGCCCTATCTAAGAATCAAATTTTCACACTAGAAATAAATAAAAAAGAAAGGCTGTATACAATTCAGCTAACATGCAGGCCAAAATGACCTTGGCAATAGCCAATCGTCTTCACTCGATGTTTACAAAATCTATGAACTAAAAATAGTGCTGAAGTAACTTATAATCTAATCGGGTCAAGCCAATTTTCCAAAAAGATATTCAAATCCAATGAAAATTATCATTACAATAAAATGTAATGAAACAAAAATAAAATAAAAAAGAATTTTAAAACTAACACACAAGCAATTTAATTACATATACGTAACACATGAAAATTTGGACACTGTGAACTTCTTTTGCCTATGATCAGTTATTCATGATGAATACACCCACAAAATTTCATGAATGTACATGCAACAGTTTCAGAGAAAATGAACAAAATGCAAAGATTTAACACTGATGCCTGCACCACCAACAAAAGAAACCATTAGAAAAGTTACACCTATGTCTTGCCTGTGCGTGGCAGGTGACAAAATATGTATAGTGATGTGCAAAGCCATAATTCAATGGACAGTGTGAAAAGTGTAACAAATAGTCGCTACAACAAATAATGCTTAATATAATTAATTATCAACTGCACATCTAACAATACAATTAGATTGCTAATATATAGGACTAAAACTATGAACAAAATGATCATGTTCCCCCCATACACCCTATACCCAAAAAGGTCCAAATTTTTATCACAGAAATCATCCAAGAATTTGCATGATTAAAATTTACTTTACTTGACAAAATCAACAAGTAATCTGTTTGTTAAAGTATTTACAAGTCACTAGGATACTGTAGGTGAATCAAAAGCCAAAACTACATGTTTGTCAAAACTCTTTTGCTGAAACTCATCTAAGACCTTAGGATCTGGCAGAGCTTTATGGCAAAGTTGACTGAAATCAAACAAAACTATGGGCACTGTAGTGTTCATGGCCATCAAAATGCCTTTTCTAGATTGATCAGGGGCATAACTGTAAATTTCGAGATTGATCAGTGGCATAACTATAAATTTCTAGATTGATCAAGGGCATAACTGTAAAATGTAGTTTTTTGTGAGTAGATCTAATTTTGATTAAGTCATACTTCCCTGCTATTATTGCAATGATATCTTTTTTACCAGTCCAAGGTGAATATTCCCTCCTTCAATTTGAAAGTAGGGGTCTACAACAACAAAAAAAATAACATGATCCCAATCAGATTCCTTGGTTTTTTAAAAATCATTATTAATATTGTCTTTGACTTGGATTGAGACTAAAGTGCATCACAGCAGGTGAAGGAGGAGGGAATTAAACAATACTAAGTAAGAATTGCATAATTAAAATTAGCCCCTCCCCCTTCTCCAACTACCTTTGAATGGTAGTAATACATTATCTGTTGCAGTAACTGTACTACTGAATTTGCCAGCCTGGTAGGAGACTGGTGACCTGAAGATAAGCTGTCAAAGTGAACTTGCCATCCTCTGTGGTAGGGTGCTGTTCCTCAGACTGGAGGATGGCTTGACAACTTGTTGGATTGACACAATTGGACCTAATGCATAAATTCCTTCACTCTGGTGCAACATTCATCGAAAGTAGAACAAAGAGTCAGTGAAGTGAGAATGCCAGAAGGCTTCTTTCATGACATCATCCAGAGAAGAATGATTAAGAAAGGCCCAAGATACAGCAATATCCCTAACTTTGCGGGCTTTGATTCTCATGAAAGAGAGATCTCTTTCAATGCGAGACTGAAAACCTCTTTTCATCCTTAAAGTAATCAATCTCAATAAGGCTGCAATGTTTACACATGTAAACAACTTAGTTAAGTTTATAGTCTGCAAACATGTACAAAACATAACCATGTGACACTGGACCTACTTGTTCCAACTTAAATGGCATGTTTCCTAATCTCTGCTAAAGAGGGCAATTAAGACGACCTTTGGTGATTACCATTATATTTTATAGAAACACCATTTTAAGTTTTTATGGTACTGCACAGTCTATTAGTTAATGCAGATCCTACCAAAGCATCCAATGTGCACGCAGTGTTCATTACAGGAATGGAAAAAGTAAGACCTAAGGATTCCTACTAGTTTAAAAGCTGGCATCATTTTGAAAAGAAAAACAGCAGTCGAGGGGCTGATGCCATATTGTCTGAAAAAATGTCCAGGAATTCAAGATAAAGACATTTTTTTCACTTTAACTGCTCAGTATTAAAACCCTCTCTGATATTCTTGAGCAATAACAAAATTTTCAAATTAGCCACTGTGGCAGTGATACTGGATAAAAGATTTGCACCAGTATCATCTAGGATAAACTAGACACCATAAGCAGACTTTTAGTGAAAACCCTATGCAAATATGATTATCCAAACAGGAGAATTAGTGACAAGATTTTCAATATATTCAGTGTGGCAGCAATACTGGATGTCCATGAGGCAACATTTTCATTCAGAACCAACTAGTTATCATAAGAAATCTTTCAACGAAAACCCAATGTCAATATGATCATCAATTCTGGAAGAATAGCAACAATAAGATTTTCAATATTGGATGTCAGATCAGTATCATTTTCATTCAGAACTAACAAGACATCATAAGAAGTCTTCTTGTAAAAACCTGATGTTGATATTAGTTTCCATTCAAGAAGAGTAGCAACAAACTACTTTTCAAAATGAATGCAATGGTGGCCACATTTGATGTCATATTGGTATTATTTTCATTTAGTTATGTTATGCTACTCCTGCTCCCATAAATAACAGGAGACACTACTACCTGTAACTGTTGAACTTGTGTGAACTGCTACACCTGGATCCTTTTTGAAAATCCTCTCTGGTAGGTCAGGTGGCCAAGCAGATATACTCATTCCTCCTGACTATAAAGGCAGATGGCAAGAGCTGCATGGAAAATGCACAGCATCACCTCAGGTGCAGTAGAACCAGATGGCCACCCACTGCATCTGAACTTCTCTCCAGATATCTCCACAGTGTCATGCTACTGGAGTCAGACAGACCTGGATGAGAGATTGAGGGTGACTCTATACAACTATCCATCGCTTAAATCCAGATCATGCTCAAGTCATGATATTATCTCTGCCCCCCCCCCCTCCACCATGAGAGACATGTACCTTCACATCCTGTGATGATTGGCCAGCAGCAAAAGCAAAGCAGAAGGTGTTGACATACTGGGAGCTGTAGCTGCAGGCCTGCACACATACAGCTCAGGGCTTTTCAATAGACTGAAGCAGCAGTCGAAGTCAGCAGCCCCAGAGTGACAGAACAACCTTATTTAGCATCATACTGCTCACTGCTATAGCATGAGGAAGGGGCTAGAAAAAAAAGGGTACCCCAAACATTGCTGCTTCTCTTTAACCCTAGTCAGTATACTGCACCTGATCAGGATCCCACCTTCTTCTCAAGTGGCTGAAGTAAAGATGGTGTTGGGGGTTTGTCATTGAATCACAGCTAGTCAGCAAGCTCACAAATTTCCCAAAGGGTATGAGTGATAGACAAATATAAATGAGACTCCCACTGTCTGGATAAAGAGTTGAAGCTATCATCAGAGCCTATGTACCTACTATGACCAACCCAGATTAGATCAAGCACACAATTAATGAAGACTTCGAGTTTCTTATCACAGAAGTACTTAATGCAGACAAGCTCATCATCCTTTGTGACTCAATGATAGAGTTGGTGCAGATCACCAGACTGGCCTGGTGTTATAGACAACAATGGCTTTGGCAAGAACAACAGCAATGGACTCCTCCTACTGAGGAAATGCACTAAACACAACCTCCTAATCACCAACACAGTCTCCTGCCTCCCAAACTGCAACTAGACATCCTGGATACACCCACATAAGCAGTGTTATTTCAATGACTATGTCACTGTCAGGAGTAGAGACAGGCTGGATTACAAAGTAACAAAGACCATGGCAAGTGTAGAATGCTGGACTAACCACAAACTCATAGATTCCAAGCTCCATATCTGGATTCAGCTCTGCAGATGTACACATGGCTAAACAAAGTGCACAGAAAGCAGTGTCTCCAATTCTGTATGTGTGTGATTTGGATTTTAAATGTAGCTTTAACAATTTTCCAGTCATACTCCTACGATGCCTGCAGTGTGGCAGTTTATATAGTGATGTCGCAGATATGTAGAATCATGTCCCACCCAGTCACATTATCCTGATACTAGGCCGACCAGTCCTAACACTATCCCCTTAATGCCGAGTGCCAAGCAAGGCAGCTGCTAGTATAATTTTTATAAGTCTTTGGTATGACACAGCTGGGGTTCAAACCCATGACCTACCTGTTACATATATTTAATTTAACTGCTTGTGTGTTAGTTTAAATTCTCTTTTATTTTATTTTTATTTTCATTACATGTTATTGTAATAACTTTATTCACTGGATTTGACTTTTTTTTCTTCTAGAAATTTCAGTTCAGTTCTAGTAAATAATCCTATTGCTACATTATATTTTTAGCTGACCTAGTTCCTGACCTTGGTTCTGAAGTCATAAACACTGAGTGAAAATGATTGGTCATTACCAAGATCATGTTCAGTCCATATGATAACTCTGTTGTAAACAGTTTTTTTAAAATTCATTTCCAGTGTGGGAATCAATGATTCTTAGCTAAGTGTACACTAGCCTACGTGATAATTGACTTGTAGTAAGAGATCACGTGACCCATCACGCGGGGTCTGAAATTGCGTTTTTTAGTTGGGTTTAATACTCAATCTCAGTGTTTCTGAGTCAGTTATAAATAACACCTTGAGGCTGAAAGGTATTCCTACTGTTGCCATTTGAATAGAGTTTTTTTATTTAAAATAATTTATTCACCGTGGAAATACTCTTCTTCATCGAAATGCTTGGACAAAGACATTTGCTAAAAATGATTTGGAATTCAAAAGCCAGAATTATATTCTTGGTGACTCAACAAGGAACTGCTGACACATCAACACAAACTGGTTATAGAGACGTCATTGCCTTCCATCTTGGAACTTCATCGAGATTCGAACTTGGATTCAATTAGAACTTTTTAGTGATAGCACTTATATTTTTAAATTCTAGGATTAATTTTTGGATAAGATTTATAAACCATAAGTCCTTTTTCATATTTTTACCTTGTTTTCTAGGGAAATAAATTATTCTGTTAAAATTTACAAAGCTTGTTGACTTCACTCTTTTCTTTGTTACTTTGTACGAGCCTAGTCACGTAACAAATAAAATTGGGCGCTCGTCCTTGGAATATATGAATTTTGGATAAAATATTTCAAAAAATTGTTTTTTGAAATTTAAATTCCCCTAGCTCTCAGAATATTTTAAATCCCAAGTACTATTTCATATTTTGTTTGAAATCTTTAGTGGAATCAACAGGCTTTTTTTTCACAATGTCATCAAAAGTGGAGACTTTTCTTTCTAGTCCTACTCAGGTGCAGTTGGATAGTTTGAAAAAAGATGAATTGCTTGGACTTGCCAGAAAATACGATCTTTCTGAGGCAAAATCTTCTTTAACGAAGCAAGTAATAAAAACATTTTGATCCAGGATTTGGTAGACAAGAATGTTTTTGATAAAAATGTTTTGGGTTCGATCAGTAAGTTTGTATCAGACTCTGACATAAAAGTAAAGGAATTGAAATTAAAATACAATATGGAATTAGAGTTAAGGAGGCTGGAACTTCAGAAAGAAAGAGAGGAAAAACATATACAAATGCAGCTGCAATTGGAAAAAGAAAAAAAAAATGCAGTTTCAGAAAGAACAAATGCAGTTACAACTGGAAAAACAAAAAGAACAAATGCATTTACAGAAAGAAGAGAAACAATTGCAGTTACAATTTGAGAAAGAGGAGAGAGAGAGAGACAGGAGAGAGAGAAAGATGAACAAATGAAATTGGAGTTATAGAAATAACACATCCAATTAGGAGAGAGAGAGAGAGAGAGAGACAGAGACAGACAGACAGACAGACAGATGCAAAAAGAGAAGGATGAAAGGGAATTTCAAATTAAAATGAAAGAAATAGAGCTCGCAAGTCAAAAGCATGATCCCACTTCGCATACAAATTCAAGTTTTGATATTACAAGAAATATCAAGTTAGTGCCCCCTTTTAGAGAAAAAGAAGTAGACAAATATTTTCCTTGTTTTGAAAAAGTTGCTGAAAATTTGAAATGGCCAAGGGAGCATTGGACTCAATTACTACAATGTTTTCTAATTGGTAAAGCTAGTGATATTTACAATTCAATGTCAGTTCATCAAAGTGGTGACTATGATCTGGTTAAGGAATGCATCTTAAAGGGCTATGAGTTAGTCCCTGAGGCTTATTTGTAAAAATTCAGGAAATATAGAAAAGAAGCTGGACAAACTCATGTCAAATTTTCAAGTAAAAAATAGCAGTTGTTTGAGAGATGGTGCTTAACCAATAAAGTTAAACATGATTATGAAAGTCTCAAACAACTTGTATTACTTGACAAGTTCAAGAACTGTGTCCATAGTGACATTAAGACTTATCTTGACGAGCATAAGATCGAAACCTTGGAAAAGGCTGCTTGTGACGCTGATGAGTATCCCTTAACTCATAAAGTTCCTGTTGTAAGCAAGACTTTCACTCAGCAGTCTTCTGGTGAAAAGGTATTTCAGCCTAATACGACTCCTTCCAAAACTCAATCTGGCACAACTTTTAAAGATCAAGCTTCTGATAAGCTTGATTCAAAATCCTTGTCTATTCCTACGTGTACCTATTGCAAGAAAAAAGGACACGTTATTTCTGATTGCTTCAAATTGAAATATACCGGTAAGCATCAGAATCAAGATAGACCTATCCCAAATGCTCTAATTTCTAAGAGGTCAAGGTCATGAAAGCAATACATTTGTTGGGTCTAATAAACCCCAGTCTGATTTTATTATGAAGAATTATGAACCATTCATGTTGAAGAGTTCTATATCACACTTGGGTGATTTGGCCAATCCTATCCCTATTAAAATTTTAAGGGATACAGGAGCTTCTCAGAGTCTTTTGTTATCAGGTACTTTGCCTTTTTCTGAGAAGTCCTCTTCTAATGAGAGTGTTCTCATTCAGGGAGTAGAGTGTGGCTTTGTTAATGTTCCTCTCCATTGTGTAAATTTGTCATCAGATTTAGTTTCAGGACCTGTGACATTCGGAATAGTGTCTTCTTTACCCGTTGAGGGAATTCATTTGTTACTAGGCAACAACCTAGCTGGAGACAAGGTTGTGGTTAATTCACCTGTAACTGACAAGCCTTCTTTGGATCAGAAAGTTGATCCTGTTGAAAAAGTATTCCCTGATTTATACCCAGCTTGTGCAGTTACCACAGCTATGGCAAAGAAAGTTCCTGAGAATGATTTTGATAAGGAAAATATTCCTTTAGCTGATACATGTGTTGGTCAGGCTTTTGATGAGGTCACTTTCACCCTGTTTGGATCAATCAAAAGGTATTGATCACAGTGATCCTCTTTTAACTACTCATTCTCTTTTATCTAATCTGGGTGTTAAACGACAATCACTTGAAGTTGAACAGGAAAAAGATCCTGAGATCTCCTGTTTGTTTCAGAGGGCCATTAGTGAAACTGAAGCCACTGAAGTACCTGTCTGTTATTTCATTAAAAATGGAATTCTTATGAGAAAATGGAGACGTC
>JAECUM010003724.1:0-23748 GCA_016617855.1 Megalonaias nervosa | reverse complement strand
GAGAAACACCGACACCAGATATTATTAATAAAAACGGATTTAATGATGCGCCACTTTAAATTATACCAGAGCCGGTCATTAGCAGCGGTAGATATGATATCACTCGCAGTATTTTTGCATAGTATTTGTAACATTTTTTGACGCACCAAAGATTTTTATGATAGTATCTGTAATATTGCATTAACGCGTCAACATCTTGTTTCGGAATGTTTTCTGAAATATGATTAAAATCGACTATATTTTTTTTCATTATAATATTTATTATATAATCCTCAAATTACTTTCTGCGTTTCAGCTACAAATTCCAGACACCACCAGTAAGACGCCGCGACTATTTTTTTATCATCTACTTCCAGTAGAAATGTTTCTTCAACATCTTTATTTATTATTGTAGATATAGTTCCAACGTCAGTTGAACGAAACCACGGAAATACTATAGTTTTAATTTTAATCTTTTCAGCGCTAAAGATAGACAGTCTATAAATACCAGTGACTTCTGCGGTATGTTTGATAATGTTACTTTGCGGTGTCCATGTTGTTTTTCCTGATGCGACTGTGTACACGATATTGTTAGCTTGTTGTCCGTGTGGAATTTTAACGAGATTAGTTTTTTGAATAATATTAGGAATGCCACTAACAATATCGTTGATTTTCATGTTAATGTCGGTAAGTTTTATGTCAACGACTGGTGGACTTCCAAAAAATTCGTTAGTAGATCTGTTTACATTTCTACGAAAATTTAGAAATGTTTGTACATGATTAATATAATCAATTCTAAATGCAGCAATTCCATCATTGATAGTCGTTAACGAAGTCGTTATTGGAATTTCCTTATCGTCGACGTATTTCTTCGTTGCGGCGTCGAAATCTGTTTCTGGTGTTCTGAGATTATTAATACCGTTGTTGTTCATGTCGAGAAATGCACGCATTATACTACCGCGAACTGACACGTACTTAGATTCTTGATCGTCTACGTATTTTTTCGTTGCAGCATCATTATCCGAGGTTGGATCTCCCAGATATGTAATTTTTCTTCTTGACATAATAATGTCACCGGTAAATACATCGCCAGCTTTCCTAACATAATCGTTAACGGACTTGCCCGAATCTTGTATTTTACCTTGATCGGCAAAAGTAACTATATTATTAACAACCGCGTTGGGAATTCGTACAAGTACATCTGATAGTTGTATATTACTCGTTTTAATCGTCCTTCTTTGTCCTGAAAAACGACGACTTCATTTTGATCGACACTTGTGATATTTAATAAATTAGTAATTTCATTTTTGAGATGATCAAGAGTTGCGTACTTAGATAAGTCACCTTGCTGAGCAGTTGTTGAATCTCCTACTGTTGTTCCAAATTTTGAGTAAAAGCTCATTATTTATTTACTGCTTGACAAAATTATATACAATAAAATTATATAATGGCAAAATCGTCTATATTAAACTTTGATACAGAGCGCTTGGTGAAACATAAACATAACAATGAGCTTCCAGATTGCCATTATCTTATAGTTGGTAGAACTGGATCGGGCAAAACAAATTTGCTTATGAATTTACTTCTCGGAGATAATTTTAACTACGATCGTGTTTATATTTATACAATTAATCCGCAGCAAGATAAGTACGAGCTACTTAACAATTATAATGACAAACTTCGTGACGATCTTGAATCTGGCGAAGATTTCTTTATTATCAAACAACCGGAAGAACTTATTCCAGTTAATCAACTCGATTCGTCCGAACACAAAATAGTTGTTTTTGACGATATTCCGCTAAACAATGAAGAAATGAATAAAATCAGATCGTATTTTTCACTGTCGCGAAATAAGAAATGTAATTCTATTTATCTCGCTCAAGGATATTATAATGTCGACAGATTCATTAGGCGAAATACTGGTTGTTTTATATTATTTCCAGGACTTGACAATATTGACGTTAGAAATATCGCGAACGAACAATGCGGTGACGTAACAAAAGATAAATTTATTGAACTGTACCGTCAAGCAACGGCAAGCAGATATGACTTTTTCTTGTTCGATAAGTTAACGAATGATAAGAGTAAAATGTTTCGATGTTGTATTGAAAATTATATACAATAATTTTTATAGAAAATAGTATATAATTAATGGAAAAACAAGCAAAGTACAGAAAACATATAGAAAATCTAAAAAAAACTTGCGCAATCTCAGGCAAAATTTAAACAGCTAGTACAGCAAGCTCGACGTGGTCAAGTTACTGCAGCAGAAACAGCAGCTAAAGTTCTCAAACCAGTTACTGAGGCTTTACTTGGAAAACAACCAGAAACTAAACCACTGTCAGAAGAAGAAGTTAAACAATTACAAGAGAAAGGTTTACTCGGATTAGTTAAAGAACAACAAGAAGCAGCTGCTGGAAGAGTTATTGCTCAACAAGAGGAAGCTGCTGGAAGAGTTATTGCTCAACAAGAGGAAGCTGCTGGAAGAGTTATTGCTAGATCTGATACAGAGAAAATGAGATTAGCTGAGGCACTTGCAGCAAATATAGCTGATCCTGCTGCAAGACGAGCTGAAGTAAAAAGATTGTTGAATAATCCGCTGGAACTTGAACGAAGATTAACAGAATTAACAACACAAGAAATTAAAAATATTATAACAAATTTAACAAAAGAAGTAAAAGATATTAAAGAAGAGCAAAAAAGAGTTGGCGAGTTGACTGTAAAGTATATGGAAGTTGGAGAGCAAAGACGATGGCATATAAAAGAAGCAAATAATGAGATAACAAAGGATGAATACGATGAATTTTTAAAAAAAGAAGATATAAAAGATCTTGATAATATAAATAAATGGAGTGATGATGAGTATAACACATTAATTGGTAGAATAAATCTAATAATAAAAGACGGAGATGCTGCTAAAGATGAGCTAAACACAGCCAAAGAAGAAAAAGATATGCTTCCACTTTATGATAGAATGAGATATGGTGTTATTGCTACCATATTTGGAATAACAGCAGAAAATAACAGACCAAAAGGTTTTGGCAAGGGGTGGAATTTTAAAAGAAAATTTGATATATTAAATAAAAAACATGCAGAAGAATATATAGAAAAATATAGAAAGAAAACAGGAACTGGAGTTAGAATATTCGCATCAGTTACTGAAATGATCGGCAGATTGATGTTATTGATATCATCAAAAGAAGCAGGAAATGTTGGTGCTGAAATCGACAATGAAATCATCGACATACTTGATAATTTGAGATCGAGAAATTTGTTATCATCTGACGAATACGAAACTTTACACCGCGACTTAATCGCGGCGACTTAATTTTATAAAAATATAATAATAAATGTCGGCAACATTATTACTCGACTCCAGCCAATCTGATAAAGATAGCGCGAACTTCTCAGTAAAGTATGTTCCGCCAATAGAATTAGATCGCGAAAAACAATACGAAATTGGATTAATTTCATGCACTTGTTGGAATGCTATGGCAAATGTTAAGACAGGTGTTAATGATGAGTTTTCATTTGCTCATTCAGAACCTTTGCTAGATCCTTCATCAACTTCAAGTTATGTAAAATTTAAGTTTATAAAAGTTAAAATTCCACAAGGAGCTTACAATATAACTGATCTAAATAAAACGATAAAAGAACTTATAACAGCGAATAAAGGAATTGCAGAAAATTTTGAACTGGCACCAAATTATAACACATTACGCGCTAGAATAACATTAAAAAATATGTCAGTTGATTTTTTATCAAACAAAAGTATTGCACCACTGATAGGATTTAAATATATTAAGTTTTTTTCTGGTGATAAATTTATTACATATGATGGTGAATTACCAGTAAATATAACTGACGTAAACACAATATTGGTAAATTGTTCGATCGCGTCTGGTTCTTATTCAGCTAAAGGTAGCAAAGGTCAGACAATATATAGTTTCTCACCAGAAGTTCCACCAGGTTCTCTTATGCAGATCAATCCGAGATATATTATATATTATCCGCTAAACGTTGAAAATCAAATAAATGAAGTAAACATCCAGCTGACAGATCAAACTGGAAGACAGTTGGATCTAAATAATGAGGTCGTCACTTATTATCTACACCTACGCACGATCACTTCGTGATTGACAACAAAATTATACAACCTCAGATATATAATGAAACAGAAAAAAGTTTACAGAAGAAAAATAGTAGGAGGATTTTTCGGTAATATATTTACTAAAATTGCTGAAAATATTCCAGGATTAGCTCGTAAAGTTGCGCCAATCGCACTTGACGCTGGTAAAGCTTTTGCAACTGGAGCTGCATCTGCTGCTGGAACTGCTGTGGGACAAAAAATATCTGATAAAATAAAAAGGCGAACCACCGTCAATCAAGCAAGTTATTTCGGAAATAGCACCAACAAAAGAAACCCAACACGCGATGATAACAACAACAAAAAAACTTTTATCGCCAAAGGGCGAACAGATTATACAAAATTTAATATCTAAAGTTACAACGCCGCAATAATTTTATATAACCTAATAAAAAAAAAAGATGTCTGCGAAAAATTATCTCGATTTTGCAGAAATTTCTGACAAAGACGACGCAGTAACGGAATTTGAATATGTTGAATATCTCGATGAAAATTCTAACGAACCTAATAAGGCTGGCGTTAGAACATTTAATACAAGAGACGAGGACGTATTTCTGCTGCCTCACAAAGCAATGTTAGAAGTTCGTGGTCGGATTATGACAGCACCTGCCGCACCTAATCCACCTATCGCAATTGTAGGTAACCTAGAATTAGCTCTTATAAATAATGGTTGGTGTTTATTTAGAAGTGCTCGATATCAGCTGGCCAATCAAACTGTCGAAGATATTTCAAATCACTTACAAGTTGCAAGTACAATATTAAATATCGTTTCGTTTTCTGATGATTACTCCAAATCAACTGCAACTAATATGATGTGGTTTAAAGATACTGGAATTGGAGCAGCTGCATCTGGAGAATTTTTTTCAAAAGGAATATTAATTGCTGGAGCTAATGCAGGTGAAAGCGCTAACAATGTGAGAGCTTTTCTTATTGAAAACTCTGAAGAGCTAGGCATAGTCGCACCAGATGCAGCTGCTGCTGCAGACGCTGTAAGAGTTTCGCTTGTTGCTGCTTGTAATAATCTTGGTTAACCGCGCCAGTAGCAGGTGATGATGGTAATGCAATGCTAAATTTAGTTAACAGATCGCTTAACATAAGAAATATACGTTACAATGAAGGTTTTGCTAAGAGAAAGGCACTCACAACAGCATCACGTCAAATTACAATGATGTTACCGTTAAGTACAATATTTGGCTTTTGCAGGGACTATGATAAAGTATTTCGTGGAGTTAAACATACGCTTATTTTAGATCGAGCAGAACAAAATGATTGCTTGCTTAGATTTGGTGGTGCCGATGTTCAATTTATTATATACAAACTTGCGCTGTGGATGCCACGAATAACTCCGTCGGTCACTAAAGCATTAGAATTAGATGAATTGTTGGCAAAACGCACCAGTAAAATTCATTTTCAGCAACATAAAATATATCAAACAGCAGTTCCGAATACCACCGACTACACATGGCGAGTTACAACAACATCGAGTGAGCAGCTACCGCGTCATTTATTCGTTGTATTTCAACAACAAGCTCGACGTAATAACCAACAACAAAATAATGCAATATTTGATAACGCTGATGTCAGGCGAATTTATGCCAGAATAAATTCAAAACAATATCCAGAACGAGCGATCGAATGCAATTTTGCAGATGACGCCAATAAAAACATTACTAGACCGTACATGTATCTGCTCGACTCGATGCAGAAATATCAAGATACTGGAGATGGAACTCAGATATCAGTAGAAGAATTTCGTACACTTTATCCGATATTTTACTTTGACGTCAGTAAACATAGAGAGCGAGCTGTGGACAGCACAGCTGATATTGAGGTTACTTGGACGCTCGGAGCCGCTCCAGCAGCGGCGTTAAACGTTTATGCATTAGTGATAAGCGATAGATCTGTGACGATCGACTCTGTCGGAGGTAAAATGACAATACAAGTTTAATCTGTAGTCGTTATATAAGATGACAAAATATATTATAAAAGAAATGCATTTAACCGATGGCCAAGTTAAAAAATTAACAACTGCTGTTGCGAAGCGGAGGTCGGTTTCACTAAAGATCAACCCAGGTGCTTTGGGGACTTTAACAAAATTATTGTTAACCAAAAATCAAGCGAATAAATACGATCGCAAAAAACCTTTCGTTTTAAACTTGAGCGCCGCACAAATAACTGCGATGTCAAACGATATGATCGTTAAGGGCGGTTTCTTCGGTCCGGCACTATCAGTTATAGCCAAAACGTTACTGCCTAAAATTTTGCCAGTACTTGGAACATTAGGGATAGCAGCGGCGTCAGGAGCAGTACATGGCGCATCAGAAAAGGCAGTTAAAGGTGGTGGTATAAAGAAAATTTTTGTCTAAAGATTAAATATAATGGCGAAAAGAAAGACAACGACGAAAAAAAAGACAACGGCGAAAAGAAAGACAACGGCGAAAAGAAAGACAACGACGAAAAAAAAGACACAACAAGGTGGATTTCTTCCAATAGCCCCATTACTGGCAGGATTGGCGGGAAGTCTACTGCCGGGCCTGTTAGGACGAGGACGAGGACTAATGCTGCCAGGAACAAGGAGATAAAATCTCCTCCGTTAAGTAATTTTGATATACTTGATAAATTACAAAAAGTTAAAAATTTTCGCGGAGTTTATTCCAAAGATGAACTCACACCTCCAGCATTGCCGGGTTCTTGCGTTATAAATATACAAGATTTTAATGACGGATCTGGTACACATTGGGTAGCTGTTTTTGATAACAATTATTTCGACTCGTTCGGAATTCCACCGAGTGACGCGGTAAAACGATATATGAGTAAATACAAAATAATAAATTATTCGTCTAATCAGATTCAGCCAGTTGGAACTTCCGCTTGCGGTTATTATTGCGTGATGTTCATTAAACAGATGACCAAAAATCCAGATTTTTTTAAGTTTATTTTGCAATTTGACAAACAACCATCTCGCGCTAATGATGAGATCGCGATTAATTTTTGTAAAACTTGCAATTAATTTTTGTAAAACTTGCAATTAATTTTATCTAAACTCACTGATATACAATGTCAACATATTGTCTCAAGTGTAAAACTAAAACAGAAAATAAAGACGAAAAAACGGAAAAGACAAAGAATAATAGAATAATGCTGAAAAGTATTTGCGCAATCTGTGGAAAAAGAAAAAGTATGTTTTTGCCAGCAGCAAAGTCAGGGGCTGGTTGTCCTGACGTTATTTTAGTAGACGACTAAATAAATAATGAAGTGCAACTGCGACGCTGATAGAGATTTATGTCTAGAGCAAAATAAAATTGTTACATATTGCCAGAAATGCGATAACAGAGAAATAATTGGAACGGGAATAGATATACATAAATTAATTGGCAAACTGCCGAAACCGAAAGGCGGTTGGACATTGCCAGGCCATAAATATACTGGTCCGTGGAATCCGCTTGATGAGCAACTTGACGAAAATGATAATCCGCTGCCAGGACAAGAACCATACAATCAGGTTGATGCAATAGCGATGCGTCATGATATCTGCTACAGAGATATAAATGGCGAAACAAAACACAGCTGCGACAAAGTGATGTTAGACGAACTTCGCGAAATGAAACCAGAAAATATGCGAGAGCGTGTTGACCGTAGGCTGGTACAGGGTATTATTGGAGCAAAATATAAACTCGGACTAGGCAGAGACTTATACGATGACCCAGCGACAACATCGCTTGCAGTCGAACTACACAGACCTAAAAAAAAAGTTTCCGCGACGTAAAGTTGTAGCAAATGCAGTTGATGATATTTGGGCGATAGATTTAGTTGATATGTCAAATCTAGCTCAATTTAACGTTGGCGCTGATGGCGCTCCGCGGAGATATCTTTTTAATGTTGTCGATGTTTTTAGTAAATATGCTTTTAGCATACCAGTTTCGGATAAAACGGGGACCTCTATGATTGACGCGTTAAAGCGCATAATAACAACTACAGAAAGAAAGCCCAACAAAATCTGGACCGACCACGGAGCAGAGTTTTTTAACAAAAAGTTCGAGCAGTTTTTGGAACAAAATAACATTAAAAAATACGTAACTGGAAATGAGGGAAAAAGCGTCATCGTCGAGCGATTTAATCGCACGCTTAACGAAAAAATTCATAAATATTTGACAGCTAAAAACACGAATAAATACATCGACAACTTACAGAATATCGTTGACGAATACAATAACACGAAACACCGAACCACTAAAATGTCACCAAACGACGCGCTTACAAATCCAATATTAGCTAACGAAAACATGTACCGAAGACATAAATTTAGAGTTGGCGATAAAGTTAGAATTTCGTTGACTAAGAAAACGTTTGAAAAGGGATTTACTCCGAACTGGAGTGAAGAAGTATTTGTTGTTGATAAAGTACTTTTAACAATACCAGTTACATATTCGCTGAAAGACTTATTAGGAGAACCTATAACTGGCAGTTTTTACGAACAGGAACTTCAAAAAACAGAACAAGATATATTTGTTATCGAAAAAGTTATTAGAAAGCGCGGCAACAAAAGTTTAGTTAAATGGCGCGGATATAGCGATAAATTTAATAGTTGGGTACCAACTCGGTCGATTTCATCGACTGCGATTGCATCGACTGAATAATATTATTATAAATTTGCTCGTATTTTATAAGTACTGACTTACATTTTACAGGTTTACATAAAGAAATTAAGTGTAATTTTCTCGCATCATCGACTGACATTAAATTAAATATTTTAACAAAAATAAAATCGTATTTTATGTTTCTTTGTTGGCCCGGTACTTTTACGTTTAGGAATGGCCTTATAAGTTGCCAAAATATTTGGTGCTCAGCAACACTAAAATTAAATTTTAATATTTTTTTGGCAATGTGGTACTTAACATCATATCGCCCAGTTGTTGGTCTACTTAAATATTTCTTGCTAACAACAACATCATCTTCGTCATCATCGTCATAGTTATAGAAAATATCATTTTCAGCACGGTCGATGAAATCAGCAAATCTGTCAACATTTAAAACTGGAACAAAATCTTCCGAATATATCTGAGCCAGCCTCTCGATTAAGCTCATTATAATAATAATTTTTTATCTAATTAATAAATAATATGGAAATAAAATATCATTGTAAAGTTAATATTCTAAACAAAAATGAATTAGCCGAAGCAGTTCGAAATTGCTTGCTCCACAGCAATGCTGTGGGTTATAATTTTTATTTCGTTGACGTTATGATAGCATCAGGCGAATTTGATAAATTTTTGTTAACAGCGGCGGATAAAATAAAACTTGATACAAATAAAATAATGACAATACGATTAAATCGCGACAATGTAATGGAATTTTGTCATAATTGTCTTACCAGAAACGATATAGAAAATATTATTAATTATCGTATCTGAAACTAAATCTATCAAATGTCAACATAGACTTTGCTGATTTACTTACATCATCAGCTGCATATTTTATTGCACGCGAATTAATCTTGTGATATTTTGCCGCAGAATAAATCGATTTAAATTTCATTTCTTTTCCAGTTTTAATATTTATTGAAATTATTTGTTTGGTTGGATTTTTAAAATTAGAACCATCAGAACCAACTCCACGTCTTGTGTTTTCTTCTGGCGTAACCAAATCCAAATTTTCGAGACAATTATCGGTTTTAATTTTATTAATATGGTCGATAACTAAACCAGCTGGAATAGGTCCACGAAAAGTTTCAAATACAAAACGATGCGACAGATAATTAACAAAATATGTTTTAGTTCCACTGACATTTATATGTAAATAGCCGGTATTATTCAAACTTCCAATAACATTTTTAGTTTTTCTGCGTCTAACAACTCCCCTATCATTTGCTTCGTATAAATCAAACTTTGGGTGAGGTTGAAATTCATCTTGTAATCCTAAATTTTCGATATTATCATCTGCAACTGCGCCATTTGCTCGATATACACGTTGTCCCTCTGGAATATCTCCAACGAACAAAGTATAAATAAAATCTTTTCTAAGCATTTTGATTCTATCTGCACCCTTTACTGAAATTAACATACCAGCCGGAGTTGGTACGCCAATAGCTTTTTTGGTTGCTATGTTAATAACAGAACCTAATGCATTTCCAGCATATAAATTGTATGCTGGGTGAACATGATACATCTCTTGCTCTTCCGCTGTCAGTGGCAGATATCTCAGGATTTCTGTCATTATATATATACAAAAGTTTTATATCTCTAATTAAAAGTATTAAAAATTTCAATTAAATAAACAATATTACCATATACATATAATGCTGAAATTGCGCGACATCGCTAAAAAGAGCATTATCAAATCCGAAAAAATTGCTTCGGCATTTTCAGGATATGACAACAGTTACAAACTCGACGATCAGACTATATTAGCTAATTTTACCTCTACAAATTTATATCATCTTTTACAACCCGTTATAGCTAAAGAATTAGCTGTTCATAAAAGTATCAAACTCATAGTCCAATATCATACGATTTTATCAAAGTTACACGCGGTTGAAGAAACAAAAACTTTTGACAGCGAAATCTCGGAACCCTATTTAACAGCTAAATCTAGAAAGATATTAACTGGAACAAACATTGCTATGGTCGCCGATGAAATACACCAGGAAATAAATAAAAAACTAGAAGAATTTACTTCATCCGGATCAGGTTGGAAATTCGAAATGATAAAAGCAGTTTTATTTCACACTGCGAAATATAACGTGCTTCGCGGTAATTTATACGTCGATCTCCCTAAAAAAATTAAGAACAAAAAATGTTATATAAATGTCAAAAACAACGATGACAAATGTTTCCAGTGGTCTATTCTTTCCGCGATGTTTCCCAAAGAACAAAATTCCGATCGCGTCAACAAGTACTTTCCGCACAAGAACGAACTCAATTTTGATGGCATCAACTTTCCAGTAGCAGAAAATCATATACCAAAGTTCGAAAAGCAAAACGATATCTCAGTAAATGTTTTCGGACTAGACGAACGAGAAAACGTTTACCCTAGATATATCTCAGAAAATGCTTCGCAAAAGACAATAAATTTATTATTTTATCAGGGTCATTACTGTTGGATAAAAAACTTTAACGGCCTAGTTGGCGGACAGTACAGTAAAAACAAAAACAAGAAATACTTCTGTTACAGATGTTTGCACGGCTTTACTAGCGATGACAGACTGCAGAACCATCTCAAATACTGCGTTAATGTTCAAAAAATAACTATGCCTAGCGAAAAAGAAAAAATATTAAAATTTAAAAACTATAATCATAAACTAAGTATTCCTTTTGTTATTTACGCCGATTTTGAGTGTCTACTCGTTCCCGTAGCTGGAGCAGAAAATAATCCGAACAAATCAAGTACAAGAAAGATACAACAGCATATTCCTTGCGGTGTAGCTTATAAGGTAGTTTGTTGCGCCAGCGATAAATTTTCATCTCCTATAAGGTTATATAGAGGTGATAATCCTGCCGTGTGGTTATTAAAAAATTTAATAGACGAAGTTAATACAATTTCTAACAGATTACTTAGAACAGCTCCGATCAGAATAACGTCTAAACAACAACTCGACTTTGATGAGGCGGTTAATTGTCATATTTGTGAAAAACCTCTTGGGGACTCCAAGGTGCGAGATCACTGTCATTTAACCGGCCAATATCGCGGAGCAGCTCATAACAGTTGCAATTTAAAATTTCATGCTCCAGATTTTATTCCCGTAGTTTTACATAACTTTCGTGGCTACGACAGTCACATCATTGTAGAAGCTTTTGGTGATAAAGACATTAAAGCTAAACTAAAACTAAATAACGTGATAAAATGTATTCCAAATAATTTTGAAAAGTATATGTCGGTGACCCTCGGCAAATTACGCTTTATCGACAGCTTGCAATTTATGGCAGCATCATTAGACGAGCTCGTTAAAGGCTGTAGTATTTTCAATAATCTACGCAGCTGCTTCGGTGAAAACTATGTCGATCTGACAAAAAAGGGTATCTTTCCTTATGAGTATCTCGACGATTGGAGCAGATTTAGTGAAACTTCTCTACCTAGCAAAGATAAATTTTACTCGCAGCTCAAGAATGAAAACATCAGCGACGACGAGTATAAATATGCGCAAGATATGTGGACTAAATTCGCCTGCAAAACACTCGGCGATTATCACGATTTATATCTGAAAACTGATGTGTTATTGCTAGCAGATGTTTTCGAGAATTTTCGTCAGGTCAGTCATGTAAATTACGGATTAGACCCCTGTTGGTGTTATTCTGCTCCGGGGCTGTCTTGGGACGCTTTACTTAAAACTAGCGAGATAGAATTAGAACTCTTAACAGATATCGATATGTTTAACTTTATTGAAAAAGGTATCAGAGGCGGAATTAGCGTTATAACAAAAAAATATGCAGCAGCTAATAATAAATACTTAAAAAGTTATGATAAAAATCGTCCGTCGAGTTACATTATTTATCTCGACTGTGTGAATTTGTATGGTGCCAGCATGGTACAAGCAATGCCTTGCGGGGGGTTTCATTGGATAACTCCAAATCAATTTCTTAAGGAAACTGAAAAAAATCTTCCCAAAGATATTTCATATTTTGTTGAAGTTGATCTAGACTACCCCAGTTCGTTACACGATCTGCATAACGACTATCCATTTTGCGCAGAATCAATGACGATTGATTATAGTTTATTATCACCTGAACAACGAGCTATGACAATAGGAAAATGCTCTATCGTTAACAAATTAGTTCCAAATTTGTTAGATAAAAGAAATTACGTCATGCACTACAAAAATTTAAAGCAAGCAGTAGATGCTGGACTAATTCTGAGAAAAGTCCATCGTGTGCTAAAGTTTAATCAATCGCAGTGGATGGCGGATTATATTAACCTAAATACGAAACGTCGTGCTGTGGCTAAAACCGAATTTGAGAAAAACTTTTTCAAGTTAATGAACAACTCAGTATTTGGTAAGACTATGGAAAATATACGCCGGAGAGTTTCGATAGAAATTGTTAATGATATCAACCGCAGAAATAAATTAGTTAGCGACGATGGATTTGTTAGTATGAAAATATTTAATGAAAATCTTGCCGCAATACAACGACGAAAGACAAATTTAAAGTTAAATAAGCCAATCTATGTTGGTGCAGCTGTACTTGATATATCGAAGTGGTTGATGTACGATTTTCATTATAATTTTACCAAAAAAGTATGGCCAGAGTCAGAGTTACTATTTACTGATACGGATTCTCTAGTATACAACATAAATTGTGAAAATGTCTATCAAGATATTTACGATAATAAAGATTTGTTCGATTTATCAGATTATCCAACTTGTAGTGAATTTCATGATAATTCCAACAAGAAAGTTATTGGTAAGTTTAAGGATGAGTTTATGTTTGTTCCTGTGAGAGAGTTTGTTGGACTAAGAAGCAAAATGTATGCTGTTATATTAGATGACAATAAACTGACCAAGAAAGCTAAAGGCATCCCTAGGGGATATGTGAAAAAGATGATGCATTTTGAGGATTTCAAAGCCGCTCTTAACAATAGTGTCAGCTTTATTAAGACCAATGTCATTCGGACCAACTATCATAAGCTTGAAACGAATACAATTATAAAACGTGGACTAAGCAATTTCGATGATAAAAGGTATTGCAAAGACGGAATTAATACTCTCGCTCTTGGACATTATTTAAGTAATATTGTCTAAGCATTAGAAATAATGTTTGAAAATTTAACATTAGCGGACGGAGTTAATAATAAAATAAAAAAAATAATGGTCGGTAACCAACAGTTATCATTTGAACTTAATGATGAAATTTCAGGTATTTGTTTTAGTAAATATGACAGAATTAAACTTTCTCTTATTAGAACAGACGATAGCAAGTATTTCCCATATCTCGAAAGTTTAATAGATGCTCTTTCTTCAAAATATGAAAATCTACACAATCCAATAAGCCAAGGTCAGTACACTAAAGTTATAATAGATTTGGACAGATCAAAGGTCTTCAAAAAAGATAGCAAATATTTATTAAGCAAATTAGCTATGAAAGAACTATTCGAAAGTCGCCGCAAGGTATCTGGTAGAATTAAGTTTATGTTATACAATCATGAAAACATGATGTACTTAATTGCAAATGTTGATATAATTTCAATAGGATTAGAGATGTAGCTCCCAATTCTGTAACTACTTGTTTTAAAGAAGGGAGATAATAACGCTAGGGTTTAGTTTAAAATCATTCGCGAGTTGTCGAACATATGTCTAGACTTGGAAATAAATCAGTCAAAAGGTTGGTAATATTGACGTATTTGTTGCTCATATCTGATTTTAATTAGTTAATTGTTGTTTATTAGTGAAATATAAATATATAACAGCATTTTTAAAACCTGTGTAGTTCTGTATTTGCTTAAAAATGATTAGAAATGCCCTTTACGTAAACTAAACTCAAAGCCGTACGTAACTTAATAAATTGCCTTAATTTGGTTATATATATCGTGCCATGGATTTTAATCTGAGCAGTTTTGTTATTAATTAATTAGTGAAACAAACAAAAAATCTATGATTTTTCACGTTTGTATCTGCTTGTCTAAGTATATATATTAACTTGTAAGAACGCATATACATCTTCATACGACTTATTGATTTATTCTCTGCAGTCTGTTGTCGGCTGATCTAGCTACGCATATGTAATTCAGGTCATAGATGGTATTGGGAAAATATAACTTGAAGTCAAATGTGATACACGATTATACATTGCAATGCGAAATCAAAAAATTCATTTTCTCTATCGTTTTTAAAACAGAATTACGTGCTATCAGAAAGTGTATAATGATGCTTTTGTTAAGTATATATTAACTAATTCAATATATCTATATGATGTGCTCGTTAGCTCAATCGGTAGCGTGTTAAACTTGTGAACTCGCGGTCTTGGGTTCCAATCCTATGAAAGACAAATTTGTGTCTATGGGAGGGCGATTATTATGCCCACGAAATATTAGCTATTTAAGTTGGGGGGGGGGGGCCTGGCCGAACCCCTATATTTGTAAATAGAAATTAATTCACCCACCTACAACGTCAATACGTTGTGGTGATAGTTTTCACCCCTACGGATTTGATATTTGGGGGTGGGTGTGCTAGTTTCTGTTCACAAGTAGAAAAGGCCTTCATTATCATTATATCATATATCATTATATGTTATATGTTGTGTGCCGTCTTGTGCCGTCCAAAAATAGACCAGTAGGAGGTAATTTAACCCTGTGACCTGCTAATGGGTACTCACACAGGGGTCATTTCAAAAACACAACTAAAAATAAAACCTAATGAGGTTTAAGGTCACAAAGACCATTAGGCCTTCTTAGTTCCTAGACTTTCGATATGAATAATCTAGGAACTATTACGAGGGCAATAAATGGTCGCAAAATAAGACCTACACCGCAGACAGCCCTCTGAAGTTTCTAACATTTCGTCTTATAGTTAGAAACTTCGCCTTGGGGGTAATATCTAAACAAAAATTCAAAACCTCATTAGGTGTATCTGATCAACTAAAGGTTCCCCGCCTTGTCCCTAATTAACAAATCAACCACATGACCATCTGTAAATATATTCATGTTCATCAATCAGTTTATGTATACTGTGCCGTCCCTAATTAACAAATCAACCACATGACCATCTGTAAATATATTCATGTTCATCAATCAGTTTATGTATACTGTGCCGTCCTTAATTAACAAATCAACCACATCTGTAAATAACCATTGAATAATATAACCATCTTCATCTTAAAAAAGTCCTCTATATGAGGACAAGTATTTTTATTGTTTTAAGCAATTTTGTATGGCTTTAGTAATATCGTTATCAAATAATATATCAACCATATTGTCAATAAATGTCATCACATCATCTGCCCAACCCGCTATTCTCATATCGCTTTCAACCGCGAATAACCAAACCGACCCATATTTCGGCGATATATGATAACCCACCTTTTTAATGCAATCGCTTATTATTTTAGGTTTTATCCCAGTATATCCTGACGATGCTTTGATCGAGTTAAATCTTTTACAAAATCTGTTTGTTAGATCGAATCCAACATGTCGTACTGAATGACAGAATGACATTATATATAATATTTTATTTGTTTAATATAACATTTTTAACCAATAAGTAGTAGTAGAGAGAATTGATGCATCCTTTCTCAGAGACCCTCGGCCCTAAAGCGTAGTACGTTAACATCTTTGTCAGAAAATGTGTTATTATTTTGAGCTAACAAAGGCTGCTGACAAAAATGTTAACTTATAACGTTTTGGGAGGGCCGGGGGTCTCTGATAAAGGATCATCAATTTCTCTTTACTACTCTCTTCAACATTTTTACCAACAAGTGAAAATAATTTTAAAAAATAATCTAAAAGCACAGACAGGAACTAACTATGTAATATGTTGTTTACAAAAAAGACATTACTCCTACCCTTAATTATGGACAAAGATCAATCACACAAGTCAAATTAAATATACATAAGAAAAAAATACATATATGCAATCTATAGTATTCATATTTATTTTAAACTTTTCTCTTTGTTGTGGATGACTGGAACTTAACTTTTGCGGTCTGTAATTGTGCCAGTCAAAGAAAGGCTGGGATCAACTGAATGTGAAACTCCATAGAGTTTCCTTTAGCGCCTTTTTCGTTTGATATACAAATGAAGTTTACAGTGTATATTTAATCCAGACATCAAGAAACAGCAAGTGTAAACAATCCCTCGTGCTATATCACACCGCAACTGCACTTACATAGGTTAGAAAATGCAGATACCTCTTCTTCTGAGAATTAACTATATCTTGTATTATTGTCTTAAAATAAATGTTAAAAATAAATTAAATTTATAATAAAATAAAAACTCAACACTCCCCTGTATCCGGATATATTTTCTTTCATTTATGATTGATGGGGTCCGGTTTAAATAATTAGTAAAAGGTGTTTCATGTCTACCACATCTCAAACGCTATCCCAGATTTCAAGGTCTAAAATATGCAACAATATGATTAATTTGTTTAGATAAAAACATCAATGCAGTTTGGAAGCTATATGAATTGTGGGAATATTTATCGTATCACCAAATACAGAAGTAATAAAAGGGTCTACAAAGCTTCATAGAATTAATCGAGTACAAAAGTTTTTCAAGTTTTAAAATATAGTAACATATATTATTTTCCCGATATTTTGTTCAACAGGCAGTTATTATGAAAATAGGGACATTGTATGGTTTCTTAAAGACGGAATAAATTAAGCATCTCTTTCATACAATAAGAATCAAATCCCTGCTGTTCTTTTCATCTTATGAGTAAATTGACCAAAACGGATGTCAAATCAGCACGGATTTGGTGGTATAGCTCAAGAGTTTCCAGTTCATGTGTAATGTTAGCCTCCGTCATATAGCATTAAGTTTTCATAATCAAGGCTGATCTGTAATTCACGAACGCTTTCGTCATCAAAATAATACAAATTAGTATCAGTCCGAGATTTTGCCATCCTTAACCACACTAACAGATCATAGGGCATGTTTTAAGGCTCATGGTCATTCCGTACCCAAGTCGTCTCGTACCCAGTGGAAATTGGTCGTTTCGTACCCAAGGTGGTGGTCGTTTCGTACCCATTAATTTACAAGGTCAAATATATAGTATTGTCACATTTACCGCTCCCTCTCTAGGCCTAATCTTTTTCCTACCTTAAAAAATTTGCATGAGCAAAGCATATCCGGACAATAAAATGACCAAACACAAATAATTACAGTAATTGTATTGTTTTCACTGTATAATACGATCTATGTACTAAAACGAATTAACAATGATTCACTTTGCCAGTAAAAATAAAAAGAAAACGTTGGCCAGGTTTAAATAACTGAATAAGTCCATTCTTTTTTCTATCGTTCAAATTAACATTGTCGTATTTCTTGGTACTATTTACTAATGGCTAACGTTACTGAAAAAATTACAGATGTTTATCCTCAAAGCAACTAGAAATTCTGCGATCTTTTGGGGCTGAATGCAGATAAAACAGTGTTGCTTGATTAAGTTTCTCTTCTCCAAGGACCAATACTGGTGTTAATTCCAATTTTTGTCGCCTGCTTTTAAAAGTGTTGAACGTGGTATACTATACGGGCCGCCATGTCATTTCTTTTTTTTGGTAGACTGCCGGCCGCATTAGCATACTTGTACAAAGTTTTGGACACTTTCAACGATCTTTGTGGCTTAATGATAAATTTTAATTCATTGTATGTAACTCCATGTTTGCCTTCTGTTCATTATACTAAATTATTAGTGCCTGAGTAAAACAAAATTAAATTTCCGAAGTTAAAGTAAATCCCCAGTAAACAAGTGAGGTAAATATAAGATTAATGTGAAATAATTCTTGACACAGAATTTATTAAGATTTCTCTGAATCAAAAGACTGCTGAAAAACAGAGATCTCGTGTAATTATTTCCAAGTAAAACAAAAACAAATAAGTAATCAAACACGTGTGGCACTGAACTAAGCTTGAAAGCTTCAACTTACTAAATATCCGTGGATTTTAACATTTGGTAACTTATCATTTCAATTAAGCTTCCCGTTAAAGTATACAAGGTCATGTAGAATTCATATAATATTATCCCTTAATTATGTTCCTATTATTAATAATTATTATTATTGTTATTATTATCCATTTATATATAGCCGTTACTTTACTAACATGTAGATTCGTTTTAGCATTGATCGTTTGTGCAATTACCTTTCTAATTTTGTATGCCTCTATCTATCTATCTATCTATCTATCTATCACAAAGGAAAAAAAGCAACATAGAAATAGTTTATTCTGATGAAAGGAAAATTTCGTATGCTATTATATTACAATGCTTTATCTACTCACTCTCACATGGTAATACCTATAATGACACATTGAACAGCTTTAAACGGTTTGAAATACGTATGAAATAACTTTTTGATGATACTGGTGGTTACATTTGTACTTTAGGTACGAAACGACTATAGCATTGGATACGAAACGACCAGCACCTTGGGTACGAAACGATCATTGCTTTGGGTACAAAACGACTCATTTGGGTACGAAATGGCTTGGGTACGAAACGACTTGGGTACGGAATGACAAGGTACGATGTTTTAATACGCTGATTCCTCCTCTTCATCTGACTCTCGTGATCTTTTTTTGCTCCGCGCGCTGCCAATTGCAATTCCCAGAAGTGCCAAGGCTGACGCTCCAACAGCCGCCCATGTCAGGGCCTTCTCAACCTAGGTCAAAACAATATAAACTTGGATTAATTAAGGTATGATCGTAACACACTGAAAACTTCAGAATAAGTAATGTGTAAATTTCATTAAGATTATTCCTGTTCTGTTTCTTTACCCATCAATTTAAAATAACATTTAATACTGGACTATGGTCATCCCTATGAACACATAGACTCAAAGCAATTTTGCATGGTGAGACCAAACAAAAATATGTATTTTAACGTTTGTGTATATAGACAGCATCGAGACGGTCAATTGTAACTGATATACATATACTGTACTTGGCTTGGGTGAAAGTTGCTCCTTTTCTTTTAAATGTCTTGAATTGCAGTTGGACACATGCAGACGCTTCTGCATTGAAATTTCTTATTATCCTAAATAAAAATTAGTAACATTGAGGTAGTTTTGGTCTATAATATATTAGTGTAAAACATAAATCTATCTGTCTAAATATAGTGGGATTTAGCTTAAAGCCTCTGTGATATTGGAAAGAGAAAGTGATCTATATGTTATACACATAGCATGTAGGTACGACATTTCGCATGTACATATTCAGTGTTAAGGATTAATATTGAATAGTCTCACTGACATTTTTGAGATCGGTAACCAACCATTCAAGTAAACAAACAAGTGTACTAACATGCAAAGAAGTATGATCCATCCCTCGTGTTTTTGTGTGGAAACGCGTTTGTCATTAGTATGATTATCTTGAAAGTACTTTATGCAAAGCAAGTGGAACTTCTCTGGGGTTCATTCTTTTACTGCTTTCCTAAGAAAGCTTTGCAATTACCCGACAAGTGTTCCTTGTATATAATATAGTGGAATGCCACTATACTCAACACTAAAAGAATATGTTACAGTGGATTTCAAAGTAGCAATCCTGCATCAAGACGTGCTAAAAGAAATAGAGCTGCATGGTATTGCAAATCCACCCACCTAGGATCTTAAATAAAAGATCTTCATGAATAACATTGCATATTTTCCACACAATTAGAACTAAACATGAAATGCTCTGGAATAAGATTTAAATAGAGCAAATATGAGTCTTTGGGGAATAAAATACACTATTGGAACAAATGTTAGCGGATTCAATGAGTTTCTAGCTAAGATAGAAACAAAAAGAGTATTTATTGTACATACTCTACCTGATCACTCTTTTCCTTTCCATAACGACACCAACTGGCAAAATGCTCACAATTACACCACATAACGTTGTATCCTATTTCTCCTAGCTTTGACATTGCTCTCTGTACAATTTCTTCTTTCCCTAGTGGCCTACAAATGAATAGGGTTCCAACATTAAAAGAGTCCCACACATACTGTATATAATATTTAGCTCTTGCTTGCATACCAATTTCTTGGGACGTAGGCTCGAATCAAACGTGGCACCTTGCACGATAAATCTGAGTACGTCTATTGGCAAAACTGATACACCATGATTATTTGCAGTTTATCACCTCTTTCTGAGGTGAAATCAGACAAATCATGTTATATACGTGTTATATAAAGCATATAAGTATATATATATATATATATATATATATATATATATATATATATATATATATATATATATATGCTATATCTGGACTAGGACCGAAAGAAGTTTTAATGAGGTAAATTAATTATATTAAAAATGACAGAGGAGAAGTTATTTAAAGGCGGGAAAGAAAATGCGTAGAGGAGGTGATGACAGGAGGATAGTTGCTCACCGCATTTTTGTATCTTTGTTTATGTTGATTTTAGCTTTGCTACCAAGAACTACTTTCCAGAAATTTTCTACCTTGACATAGGCCTTGTTGAATCTCTGTCCACAGATTGTGAATAAGTTACCAGAGTCGAAATTACCATTAATACCATCATTGTCGTCCCCAGTTAAATGGACAACCTTCTCATCTCCTGAAACAGTGCAAAATGATAACTGAACCTTTACAATGCAGGGCATAATTGGAAATAAAGATGTACTCTGTTTACTGAGCTCTATATTAACTTGTTTGTTTAAAAGCAGATACATTCAGTTTACAGATAAAGGAGATAATGAGTCAAAAAGATATATATATATATTCGACTGAAAAACTTTGTGCAAGATATCTAGATATCTAATAAAATAACTAGCTCATCTAGGTATAAAACTAAAGATCTATTTGTGAAGCAAGAGTCCCAACGGAGCATGAAATCTTGAGATTTGCCAGTCATAAAGACAGTTTGCCATTAAAGTAAAAACTATGGTTCTTTGTGATAGTTATCAATATATGAAGGATTGCTTAAATTTACAATCAGCGTCCATATTAGATGGCGAGAAGCTTCATATATGAAACTCAAAATCTCTTAAGCCAGGATGATTTCTATAAAGTGTGGTCAACTTCTCTTGGCTAATATTTCAGACGATTTGCTTCTAGATTTAGCGATGTGACAAAAGATAATAGCAAATCATTATTTGTAGTTTGAGAAGTCGATTAGAGATTGATTCTAGTGTACGTAAGGACGGCCGTACTTGATGTCAAGCAGCATAATTTTGTATACAGCTGGAAAGTCTTAATCTGATGATGATCCTTTTTATCAGTTGCGGTCATTGTTTAATGGTTGGTGAGAAGAATTCATTTAAATGTCTCATATTTTAGAACCTGTGTCAGCATTGCCCATACGCAATGGCGGGTCTGCATCATTTGCAAAAATTTTGAATGTCCTTGTGACAGAATACTTCCTACTACATTTGAGTGACATTAGGTCAGTGGATTTTGTATCAAAAATTAAAGTAGCATTTGTTGACGGACGACACATAATTCAAACAAAAGTCATCAACCAATCGCAAGACCATACCATAAACTCGATAGGTCATATGGTCGGGTGAGCTTAAAGCTAAAGCCGTAACGTGTTTGTTTTTGTAATCCGTCCATGTATATGATATGATGACTAATGTAGAAATTCTTTATGGAGAGCATTACGTAACACAAATATTACCCTGATGCATGAGAAGTTTATAAAAGCATCGTCATACTACAGTTTAGGTAATTTAATATGTGCATTGTATGACTTAAGTGCAACTGAAAGTTGTAGAAAACAAAAACAAGAAGAATAATACAAAGAGATTGGAAGATTGATGCTGAAAAGAAGATTTATGCACCTATACAGTAAAAATATTAATTCACCAAATTAAAAGGCTGATGGTACATTTTTTCATAACGTCGTGACATTCTAAGTGGGTTGTCTGAATAAGCAGGCTAAATTTCATTAGCATATCTTAATTGGTTCTTGCTTATTTGTACTAACATGGTTTTTGTCCAAAGAGTGAAAGTATCAGAGTTAAAATGTTCTGAAGTAAATCAAAAAGATTCCTTTAACGACCTGATAATGAAACTAGGTCATCTGCATATGTAAAAAAGATGCCTTCCACCTCGACTGCTTGTGCTAAAAATATACTAACATGGTGGCAGAAGATTTTAAAGAAAAATATGTCAATAAAAGTAATTAATTTTGTGTTATGGTCTGAAAATGTAAATAATTCATATCAATAAACAGACACACATGCATGTCAAGTTGTATTTATCTACGTTGAGGTGCTGCTTTTTGAATTGTTTTGCTGATAAAGCTGTTTGGGACAGATGGAGGGACCAGGGAGGAATAGATTCTCCAAATGCAAGCAACGGCAACATTAAATGTGAACTGCAAATTTGGTATTGGATTACAACCTACAGCATAAACAAATATAGCATTTCATTCACCATTGTTCTTCATTGTCAGGAACTTACCAATATAGACAGCCCAGTGTGAATAGAAACTTCGAGGGAATTCGATAGTGTCACCAATATTTAATTCCTCTAATACCTTTGCATTATGGGCCAAAATTTCTTTGTCAGACATGATGATGTTTCAGCTATGTACAGCTATCAGTCTAGCAGTGAATCAATGTTTGCACAGGACTGATACCAAGTGATTGAAATGAACTTTGTTTGGCAATGATCACTGTTTCCTGCTTAGGCAAGCAATTCTTAGGCTTGGAAGCTGTTGAAGAGAAGATATTGAATACGTTATCAAGGCAAAAGGCAACAGCAACAACAAAACAGCAGCAAAAGCAAAGAAAACAAAGGATATCAATTGAAAACAAAATGTTATATACTATATTTAAATTTCTATTAACAGTCTGCTCTTACATAAGAGGTCCCTTCCCGAGCAAATGGTTTTTCATACAAGTTGGTCTATATAGATATAACAGTTTGGCACTACGCCTTGCACAAATTTCGGAGAGCATTCTACGTTTCGTAACACTCCTTTATTTTTCGTAACGTAAATTAAAGTTTTGTTCCTTAAGTCCTTCAG